>MJUU01049717.1:72960-85375 GCA_002080025.1 Modiolus philippinarum
ATCATTAACACTGCAAACACTGCATATTGATGAATGTAACCTTGTCTCAATTGATCATATTGGTTTTTTTGTGCTCTATCAGCTTTTAAACATCTTTGAGTTTATGGTCTTCCAAACGTTTCGATTCTGCGTTGAAGAGACATAAGTTGTCGAAATGCGCATATGCAGAATTTAAATTTAAAGTAACTTCGGTATTTAGTCATTTGATAAACTCGAGAAAAAAAATTACCAATCATAGAACACAAATTGTGTGATTTAGCTTTATTAGTTTTATTTTTGTTATAACTTTCAGATGACCCAAAGACGATACAAAAGACCAAAGATAAAAAGTTACTGGATGAAATGTTTGGAATTGACAATTCAACAGCAAAACAAACTTCAACAGGTAAACAGTAATGTTATCATCATAAACTTATGTCTGGAGGTTATGAGAGAAAACCTTAATCTTGAGAACCATTCCCTGTTAAAAGAAAAAATAACATATGATCGCTGAAATATATTTGTTTATCGTACTAATAGTTATTTGTTAATACTTATGAAGACCTGTTTGGTGACTAAGTCATCTTTTAGTAGAAACGGTTGACTCAAATTTGATGATTAAGTATTTTTTCCATAGATTTACGTATACTTTTAGTTTCCTTTAGTTCATAAAACATCTTCAACTAAAACACTGAGCTATTAAAACACATTATCAAACAACGGCAGTAGAATACCGAAGGAACAAAGCACAAGATTACACAAATCAAAGTCCAGAGACAAGGCAAAAGCAAGAACACCAAAAGACGGAAGACCAAAGACACCACATGCCCACAAAACACACGAACGTTACATATACAACACAAAAAACTAAAGCACTAACAGTGTGAACTCTCAATAAACAAGAGTGACATCAGGTACCGCGGAAGGGTAAGCATGTCCTGCTCTGTACACAGCACCCGTCACACTGTTAGTGAGGCATATGTTTTGAAAGAACTGTCAGGTAACTGATTGGTTATTGTCATTTTCTAACCCTGAGACAAAACCAATTGAGTGCCATGGTACGTGTAACTTCTCTAACCCTCAAACAGTACCAAGGTGAAATTTTGAAAAGCTTTGGTGCTCACTCTAGTATTCAAACATGGACAAGAACAAATTGGTACCACAAACATCACTGACGCAGACAAAACTAAATGCGGATTTCGTATACAATAATACGACAGCAATGTTACATTAAGGCAAATGAACCAGCTGTAGTAAGGTCATTGTCTTCTGTATTTTGCTTCCATTAATTACTATTGTGTACATTATTCTACTGAGGACCAATATTATGTCGAAGTATCATTTTATTCCATATGCATTCGCCAGCTCAGTAATCAGCACTTCGTTGCTTACTCGAAAGTCGATTTCATTTGAAAACTTGCATGATCAATTTTTTAAAAATGTTGTTGAAATTAAAGATATAATCTCCCTCATGCAGAGCTCTATCATTACCTGATTTTGTTTTTCTATTTAGATCATATTGGTTATCTGTTCTTTATCAGGTTCTAAACATTGTTGAATTTATGGTCTTCAAAATTTTTAGATTTTATTTGTACTTATGAGTCATAAGATGTCGAAATGGCAAAATGCAGAAACTAAATTTGCAGCAAGTGTGGTATTAAGTTATTTGTTATCATTTTGTACGTGTTTAATTTTGCAGTTTAGATATAACATGATTATCATCGAAGTCCTTATCGAGAGAAAATTTTTACTCAAATTTATCGTGATCTTAAGAATAATATAGTCCGGAGATGCGATGTGATAATTCGTACCTACAAAATGGAAGTAGAATAACTGCTTTCTGCATTTCTAGATGCTCGATTAAAAACCTTTCTATTGCTATAAAACAACACACTCTATTATACACTGATAAATGCCAAAACAGTGAATATACGGAAAACAAAATTTTGATCACATCAAAAAATTGGATTAGTATGAATTTAATCAGTATAACTTTTTACCAATGAAATTGTCAAAATGTTTTTTTTTCTTGTAGATTTCTAGAATATCCACATAAGTGAACATGTTGATTCCTGAATGACCAGTCATCTTTGCTGGTTTGATTTCTGTTCAACAAAGTCACTGTTTGATGCTTCAACTACCCAAATTGGAGCGATGGTGCTACTTCAAAAAGCTTACTATTTCATATGGACCGGTCAAAAGAAATTTTTATAATTTGCCCAATAGACTGTTGTTGATTCAAACTAGCAGTATCATGAAATGTTTAGATGTATTTGTAACTGAAAATTCACCAATTTAATCTCATTTTTACATTTATAGAATCATAAAAGAATTTATACAGTAAAAACTTGACGAATAAATAGATCGATCATCTGTTTTCTTTTCTGGTATAAATATATTTTTATTGCATTAATAAAAAAGACACCAAAAGCACAAATTTGCTTCTATTCTGGTATTTTGTTGTGATAGTAAACTGAATAAGTTTAGCCATTTCTTTTACTTGTGTGATTCTCTAAAATGTATTTAGATTCTAAAACTGATGAATAAATAAAAACGGACCCGACTTCTCTAAATAGAAATGAGTGGAGTATTTCTATTTTCGTTTACCACAAAAAGATGAAAATCTATTTTTGTTGAGTATTGTCGTTTATATGCATTTTTTTCTGATAACAGCCATGAAGTGGCATGGGGACTAAAATGAACAACATTTTTTTGAAATCGGACATCTAAGAAAAAAAGCAATGAAAAATACAGAAAATGTTTGTCTTCTCAATAAAATATACTTAAAGCCTTCAAAATAATACTATTGGCATTTGTGTTTATGGCTTACAAGAAATGTTAACAAGCCACGTCACCAAAAACGATTTACATTTAAAACTTAAAAATTCGATTTGATCCAAGCTGAATGTATTATTTCAAATTAAAACTGAGTACCACTTGTCAATGAATGATGCTATTATGAAGTGTTCAACCGATTTAATTTAAATATTTAAAAATCATTCAAATACAATATTAAAGTTTTTCAAGTGGCCAGATTACTTACTTAAGATTGAACGTTTGTTTTGCCCTTATAACGAAACAGTGTTATTGACCAATGAATATGCAGATTCTCGATTTGTTATTTTTCTTTAGAGATTACCCCCACATTAACTATGTAAAATAGTACAACATCGGCTTAATGCCAAGAGGCAAAGATTTGATTTTTTAGCATACCCAGAACATTGTTGTTTCAGTTATTTTATTATAAAAGGCAATATTTGTTCATACACTAGAGAACGTTTTTTCATTTCTGTTTTTCTTTCTTTGGCATTGATTTACATACATATATTTGAACCATTTGATGCATTTAATTAATATATAATTCATTACATTTTGGTTATTATTTCCCGTATTATATTTGGCTGTCTGTTGATTAAGGTACATGTCGTCTAAGAAAGGTTCAAATACATATGATTTTTCTATTTAGTACTCTGTCTTTCCTGAAGTGAGGAGGGGTAACTTCTACATTTTATTTTGTCTTCTGTTAGAAGTTATCAATAATAAAATACCGAAGTTACTGTAAATTTAATATGAAAATTTCAACAAATTATGTCTTTTCTCTGCACATTAAATCAAAACAATAAACGTTCTTCCAAAAGTCCAATTCCGGAACGTTCCGGGTATTAGAATGGCGGGTCAAAGAGGTCAAACGGGGTAAAAATGGCGTCCCGCTGTATGAGGGCAAAGGGAATAAATTCTTCAATCAACATATGAAAGGTATTTATGATTTGATAAAAGCCGAACATGTCATAAATCAACATTTTATCCCAGGCGGGTCATTTCCAACCAATTTATTTTAGGTCAAGATAATAAATAGGAGAATTCCTAGATTACGCTCAACTGACGTCAGGTACCAGTTTCCAGTAGATTCGGGGTAAAATGTCGACAATTACCCAAAAATTTGAAAGTGGAATATCGTCTATTAGAACGAGAAGAAAGAAAGATGGAACAATAAAAAAAATAATTAGAAACGCAACAAAAACAATAAGTCTCCTTACTTCGTTTGGGAGACTTAAATACACAAACCAAAATAAGTGTTAATAGGGCCTGTAAGTCTCGTACTATTTTGGCACTTCCGGGATCAAAAATTGTACCCGGAAGTTATATTTTAAACAAAGATATATGACGTCTCAAACAAAAATTTGAGCGTCACAATCCTTTGACGTCATGTTTTGGCGGGAAACGTTTTCAAATTGCCTGTTTATCGTAGCATCTCGTTAGTCACTTGACGAGACTTACAGACCCTATACTGTTAGAAAACAAATCACTGAAAGGATCTAAATATTAAGCCAATATCACTAAAGGACAAACCTATGCAAGAGTAGGATACTCCTTAGTTAAAAACATAATGGTCTGAAATTTATATATTGTAAGTTTCCAAATAAGACCCGGTTTCAGGCCAGCACCGAATACTGTCTACCGGGTTCGTGAGTACTTTCGGGGACGATCACTCCAAAGCAGAAGTATCCGCGCGGTCGTAATATATCTATTATTGTAATCCTTTATTTCACATGTTTCGGTTCATAGATTTCCAAATGGTTTGACTTGATCTCCGTTGATGAGACATAAGTTGTCGAAATGCGCATTTGCAGAATTAAACTAAATTCGCAGTTACTTCGGTATTTCTTTATTGGTGGACTGTTATACCCCCGAGGATATTCACCAATCCAGTAGCCAGTACTTCGATGCTGGCCTGAAAACCGATTTTATATGAAAAATTGCAGTATCTAAATTTATGAAACTTTTGTTAAAACCTAAGGAGTTTCTCCCTCATGCATAGCTCTGTCCTTTGCTGATTTTGGCTTTCCTAATTAGATCGTATTTAGTCATTTGTTCTCTATCAGCTTTTACACCTGTTTCTATTCATGGATTTCCAATTGTTTTGATTTTATCTGCACTTATCGAAATACGCATAAACAGAATTAAACTAAATGTACAGTAACTTCGGTATTTTGTTATCATTACAACTAGATACACCCTTCATTTACACAAGTGGCAGTATCCAGAGTGTAGCAGTGAACAAAAAATAAAAATAAAACAATGGCGATAGACTGAGAATCCGAATGTATGACGAAAAATTGTATTACAGAATTGTGACAGAGAGCAAATGATCAAAAAAAGTGACCGAAAAACGTAATCAGAAGTGTTGCAGTAACAAAAAATATCCAAACAAATACAGATGCAAGAACCAAAATAATAAATAAAAAAAACATGGCTTATGTGATACATCAAATATTTCATAAATAATTATTTATGAAATAAGTTACCCCAAAACAAGTTACCAATATGTATCATGGAATGTGTGACCGAAGAAAGGTTATCAATAGGTATCGTTGAATGTCTCACAGAAAACAAGTTATCAATATGTATCGAGGTATGTCTGACCGAAAACCATTTATTCCTATGTATTGAGAGATGTTTAACCGAAAACAAGTTATCAATATGTATCATGGGATACTTGCAGTACAGAATTGTGACTGAAAAAGATGCATCAATATGTATCGAGGAAGAACTTGAATTACACAAGTTTTAATAAATAATTAAGGAATTTCGAGTAAATGCCAATGAGACAAAGTCTCTACAAATACATGGCAAAACTAAGCAATGGAACAACGCTTTAAATGTTGTTCTTCATTTTGAAGTCACCATGAGGCCTTCAACAGTAAATATGTTTGACGTGGAACTGGTATGACAGAATTGTGACCAAAAAGGAATTATCGTTGTATTTCGGGAATTTGTACGACGGAAATGTGATAAAAAACGAGTTGTCATATATGTTTGATGGGAACTTGTGCGGCATATGTAAGACCGAGATCATATTATCAATATGTTTAGCAGGACCTGGTGTGACATAAAGTAGACCGAAATGGAGTTATCAATATTTTTGGCAGGAACTGGTACGACATAGATTTCGAGTAGACCGAAATGGAGTTACCACTATTTTGGGAAAAAGACAGTCCTGCAGAAGTGTTACAGAAATCGAGTTTTCAATATGTTAGACAGAAATTAGGTTTACTACAGATGTGTGACCGAAAGCGAATTGTCGATATGTTTGACGAGAATCGGTACTACACAAGTGTTACCAATATTTGTCGAGAACTTGTACTTCACAAGTAAGACCGAAATGGTTCTACAGAAGCGAACCAAAATCAAATTGTCAAAATCTGGACTGGAACTATAACTACATTAGTGTAACCGAGGTCCATTTATCAATACCTCTCTTACTACCTACGTGTAACCTAAATCTAAGGGAAACCGGTAAACCAAAAAAGGAGTTTTCAATATGTGTGACCGGAACTGGTACTGTAGAAGTATGACAAAAACGAGTTATCAAACTGAACAATACCGTACAAAATATACGTGTGAGTAGAGATGCTATGGAAACTGGCAATTCAGGAGTGTGCTTGACAGGTGTGCGATCGAAAATAGAAAATCAATGCGACTGACCGTATAAATGGACGGAAGAATAATTTGAACAAAAGAAAGATTTACTTAGGCCTTTAATTACAATTAAAGTAGACATGTTTCTCACTGACTGGCTTATCCGACGGGGGAAAAGTTTAAAAACACTATAATCATGTTAATTAGTATTTAATTGTGCATATCGAATAGCATGACATTTAGGAATGTAACTAGTATGGCTACTTAGGTAAGTAATATTTTGTTTGCTTCCTCAATTCTTAAAAATTCTATCTCATACAATCAATAAAAAGCTCTTTAATAGACATCAGTCTCTTGTGGAAAAATTTGGAGTTTCGGTCCGAACTCTGATTCAAGATTCTTCTTTTAATTAGTACTGAGATGATAATTTCTTGTAACTGTCTACGACCTTTCAATAGCAATTACTGTTGAGTTGCTACCGGACACTACTGAAATGGATAGGATGGTTTGGCGCGTCATAACACCGGTTTAACTCATCATTTTGTTTGCGGTCAGTTTTTCCAGGGATTTGCACCTGGTTTGTCTGTAATTTTGTTATCACCCAAATTTCATATACAAACCATGATCCCCTCTTGAAACGTGCTGCAAGAGTGGACAATAAGACGTGGTATAAGAACGAATGGAAATCATTTGTGGTAGTCTCATTTTAAACCCTTTACATCAAATTTTGACATTTCATTAACTGAAAAATATTATTGATTAAAAATTTGTAGAAAAAAGTTAAAATCTGAATTACTTATTAAAAACTTATAATACCAATCGATTTAATACTGAGTTTTGATAAATGAAGATATTGATTAATTTTAAATTCACCAAGTTTTACTAAATAAATAACTATAATCTCAAAGTGAAATAGTATCCCCTTCCCTTACAAGGTATACTATAATTGAGATGTCATTCCGTTTATTCGCCGGAAACACCTTAGTTTCTAACTTAAAACAACTGAAATGAGATGAATGAAACTTGCACATGAACGCATCAGAGGTTGGAAAGACACCTCATGACTTATCAGTAGGTCAAAGGTCAGTTTCACAAATTCTAAGAGAAGTTTAAATATATGGGACCAAATTTGTATCAAGGGCATATCGCAAAAATCCTTTGTGGTTTGAATGAAACTTGTATTGATGAAAACTTAGTAAGACACCTGATGAAGTTTGACTCAATAGGTCCAAGGTCAACGTCATATTTACTGACGAAATTGAAAATTCGACAAAAAGTTAGCTTATCGGGCATAACTTGATAATGTCTTTGTTGCTTTGAATGAAACCTTTATATATGGAAGCATCACAGCCACGAAAGAAACCTATTGATTTTTGGTGCGGGGTATATCTTAGGTGAAGAATATACTTACAGAATTTTAAAATTTTGACCTAAAATTGGTCATGTACAGAATTTTTATTATTATTTTTTATTATTATTTATACCTCAGATTCTGATCTGACCATTGGTATATATTAGTGAGCTTGCTCACGGTTTCGTTAGCATTAGCGTCAGTATTTATAGTCAAATTCAATTTTTTACTATCTTTAAACTATATATAGTTCGTGATAAACAAAACAAACATTTAATGACAGAAAAAAACAATAATCATACGAATATGTACAAGTAAATAAACATCAAGAGTCCCCTGTTTATAGATATTATCATATATTTGAAACTTACTTTAAAGTTTTTACTTGTATAAGTAAACCTATCGTTCTTTTAATAAATGATTGGTTCATGATATGTATTATATTTCAACAGATAAAATATGACATTGACAATTTGAAAATATATATATATATATACAAACCTGATGAAAGCCATTGATGAAAGCAAACATAAAAATAATTTTGTATCAGATTTCAAGGTAGACCTTTAACATCAAAGACATGATACATTATTTGGATTATAATTAATATAACCTTTTATGTTGTATAACATATGTGTGTTTCAGTTATCTACAGGAATGGCTAAAGAATTGTCAAAAGAAGAAACTGAGGGTAAGCATTCCCTTTTTTCTTAGTACTTAAATGAAAATATCTGTTCTTTATGTACGACCTTTGAAATCAACTGAAGTGTACCGCAATGGAAGGGGGAATGGGGTACAAAAAACCATTTTAACCCACCATTTCTATTGAAATCTCTGTAACCAAGCCAGGGCCTTTATGGTTTACAATTTTCGCAGTGGTTGTGCAACTACCTTTGGAGTTTGGCTTCTTATAGGAAATTTGATCATTACCTATATTTTTCAAATTTATGTGATTGGAAAGATGTTACATGGTTTGATATTTTACTGTAGATGTACAAAAGGGGATAACAGGAAACATCTGCAATGGCTGAAGAATACAGTCACATGCCACAATCTGTCAGGGAACTACACAGAAAAAACACAAACAAGACAAAAGACAAATGTAAACAACGATAGGAACTCGAGACAGCTTGACTTGGTACCGGTACTAGCAAAAGTCATCGGTGGGGTTAAACCGGTTTATGGGTACCCAAACCTACCTTTTATCTGTCCCTATAGTATTATAAACATACGAATAAACCCGATACAGGTAGACTACTAACTCCATTACCACATGATTCAAGGAGAGAAAATGACAATACGTAATTTTGAAAGATGGGTCAAGGTGTGCTCGCTAAACTATCGACTAACTCAAGGAGCCTAGTCTGATGGTAAAACACTGTTGCACTACGGAAGAAAAATCAAACTCAAAACTTCCCGTATGGTTTGGTCAAGAATCATCATATATTTCAGTAGACATCGGAAGTAACAGTGAGAGGCCAGTATGTGCGTAAAATTTTCAGGTCACTTGACCTCAAAGCAGAGTATCTTTTCGATATCCCCTATTACGTAAAGAATGTAAGTTACGTCCAAACTTTTCTTGATCTTTAATCAGTTTTATGCATTTTTTAACAACATTTTCGTAAAAACGGTGATTAGACTACGATTTTTCGACACTTTATTTCTATCAAGTCAGTTCACTGTCTCAGTAATTTGACTCAGTATTATCGCGCTTTCTAATCATGTTTATTTTTTTTTCATTTTCATTTTCTCGTTTTTAAGGCGTATATTTATATTTTTATATTGGTTAGCGACAATAAGCAAAATCAGGCATTAAGCCTATTTCCTAGGCAATAACCTAATGTTTAGGAAGTAATGTTATGTACTGGAACATTTCAGGCATTAGTCTTAAAGACTAGGAAATAGACCTATTGCCGAAATAAAATGGCCAGGCATCCGACTTTTTGCCTGGTTACCTTTAATCATTGGGAAAAGACTTTAAACACAACATTACATCTTCAAATAAAGTATTTACAATCAGAATTATAGATTATTCTACATCATGCAATAATTTCCCTTAGATTATTATTTTCAAATTATAACAAATACCAATGTTTCTGTAAATTGTAGTTTCTGCATATTGGCATTTAGACACTTTATGCTTCTTCGTGTGGATCAAATCAAAACATTTGAAAGATATGTGTAAAAGATGAGAGAGAACAAATAACCAATAAGATTTAAATGAAATGCAAAAGATAGCTATGCAAGATACTCTCAATAAAAATCTAAGATCTAGATATAGCAAGTTTCCAAATGAAATCAGTTTTCAGCTCAGCGCCCATGTACTGACTACTGGGTTAGTGAATATTCTCCTCGACTAACAGTACACCAGCAGAGGTATTGACCGGATGTTTATACATGTATATGTTACAGGGCAAATTGGAATCCTTGAGGATCCGGAATCCTCCTAGTAGAGATTCGAATTCTGATTTCTCCTAGGACAAACTGGAATTCTGATTTGCCCTGGCTTTAATCCCGTTTAAATTGGAAGTTCTACTAGGTCAAATTGAGATATCCAGATTGGCCCTAGGAGGATTCTGGATCCTACTGATTTTTTAGGACGACCCAGAATCATACTAGATATTATTGCTAGGAGGATTTAAACCAGTTAAGATTCTTTTATTTGGTTAATTAAAATAAACAAATAATGAGATCGAATATTTATTAATGGAAAACTAAATCAGTGTTGGCATTTACTAGTGCAACATATTTATAAACTTTTCTTAAACTCACACCTATTTATTGCAACATATCTTTCCGACATGAACATGTGAAAGTATTACATTTACCATTACAATTGCACATAGACAGGCTGACAATCTCGATTGATGGGCAATTTTTTTTACATGCTTGAATAAGGTAGATCACAGTCAGTGCAGTAGGGTATACAGTATTTAAAACCGGAAAATATACAGACCGTGCAGCAGGTTTGCGCCTGTCCTAAGTCTGGAAATTTATTAAGCCTTTGTGTGTCTTGTCTGTTTTCTACTTAGTTTACTTTTTGTCTATAGGAGTCCAGGATGGTGTATATTTTTCTGAACTTAATTACTCTTTATTTAGGGGACCGAATTCGATCTGCTGTTTGGTGTGGGGTTTCCTCACCGTTCATTGAAGATTTTATGGTGGCTTTGAGTTGTTATTACACCCCATTTGGGGCGTTGTTTCTTGGGCACATTGCCCGTTTCCCTTCTTTTTCTTCTATTTAAACCAATAAGATTCTCTTTTGTAAAATAAATGTTCCTTATACCATCTTTGGGAAAGATAATATAAAAGGATTTAGAATGTGTTACTTCGCCCGACTACTGTGGGTTCAAGTTATTTTGTCTAGTCATAAGATCAAAGATCAATTTTGGGATTAAATACATGTGCACTGAAATAAAATTTTTTACAAGTAGTGCTTAAATTAAGAAAAATCTACTTATATTTTATATTGTGAAGTTGTTCATTACTATATTTTTAATCAGTCAGTACGATCCAGAATCCTCCCAGGGCAAATCTGGTTATCTCAATTTGTCCTAGTAGAAATTGGAATTCCAATTTACACTGGATTAAAACTATGACAAATCGATTTCCAATTAGCCCTAGGAGGATTCCAGATCCTCCTGGATTCCAATTTGTCCTGTAACATATATCACAACGAAACGATTTTAATGTGAGTTTTGGCCATTTAGAAAATCAAAAACTAAAATATGTGTAAAAGCTGACAGAATGGGTAAGCGTATACCTTATAATTAAGGCCTGTTTGGTCCCAGCAAACTGGGAGAACATCAGATCTTGTTGAATATTATATATTGTCTTATATCTTGCTGGTTTTTCCCTCTGATTGTGTCACTTTTATTTGTTGCCGGCTGTAGTCATATCATAAATCATTTGATTGCCTTTCATGAGAAATTTGATCATTTCAGAAATAGTGAAGACATTTAAACTGTTAGATGAAAAGGATTCTGGAAAAATTACAACAAATGACGTTATCAAAGGAATTCGCTTATTACGTGTTAACCCTACAGAAGAGGAAGCTGAAGAGGTGATTAGAGAATTGACGCTAGATGGTTAGTATCTCTGCATCATTTCACAAGTAAGTGTAAGACGTGCAAGATTCTAGCATCATCAGGGCATGATCACTTCTGTGCATGTGTATGTAAAATTGCGAGTATTTTCATCATGTATGTTTATTTCTTTAAAAGAGTGAGTCTTATTTTCAGAAATTTGAAAGTATGTTGTTAAATATTTCTATAGATGGCTTTAAAATAAACATATAGTGTCAATAAACAATGAAAGGATATGGAGTAAATGTACATGAGACAAAGTCTCTACACATATATCGTACAACCAAGCAATTGAACAACGCATTTATTGTTGTTCTTCATCATGAAGTCAACATGATGCATTCAGCAATGAAATTTGCTCATACCTCATAGTGAGTTCTGGACGGCTCCTAGCACCGGTTTGGGTGGAATGCATTTCTTGGTGTCAAACAATGCTAAACCAATCTGTTTTTCCTATTGTTCCTGGATGCGGGATCGCCAACAAACATAAAAATAACTTGCAAAGTGTTTTACAATCGCTGCCATTCGTTGCACTACAAAAAGACTATAAGAAGACAATCACAACATATAAATAATTACA
>MJUU01049717.1:96097-130493 GCA_002080025.1 Modiolus philippinarum
TTTTTTTTTTTTGCCAAAGAACGAAACATATTGAACTCAATATGCAAAGACCACAAATGCTTTGAAACAAAACTAGAAAGATACAAATGTACTAGGAAAGCCTATTCGTCATAAAGGACAACAAATTATATCACCAAAGACTAACAATAAGTTGACGCTGCCGATTTAGTAAAACTAGGGCCAATTCTCTTCAATGTCCTTTAGCCCTAAGTTAGGATTTTTCATACTGAAGAGACATATGTTCTGTAGCTGCTTTTGGATGGGGAACAACAAGAGACCTATAATAGAGACCAATGCCAGCAAGTAATCGATTAGAATTACTTAGTAATTGAAATTCAAAAAAAAGAGGTACAGACAGACGGACGGACGGACACTTGACATTATTATAAATCCTACATGTCGAATTGATTTAATATGTTAACAATTTAATAGCAATAGACCATGTTTTTAATGCCATGCGTCTATGTTTTTGTTATTGTTTTCATTGCCCTTTTCTCTTTTCTTGCTATTTGCTTTTCAAGTTTTGCCCTTTTTTCTTCCTCGTCCTTTTTCTTTTGCAGGAATACTTCATCAGCAGTTAGAAGTCGATGACTCGTGTTTTTCTTTGCCTTCTTGAAAAGTGGAGGAGAGGGCATTTGAAAGATACTATTTACACTTAAGTCCTAATCCTGGCTAGTTTGTAAATGTTCAGCTGTTTGCAGTTCCTCGGTGAAAGAAAGAGGCAGGTCGATAATGCCTTCTGTGTTTGAGGTGTTTAATGTTATTTCATGCAAAACCCTAAAATCATCAAGCTGATCATCAGAAGAGGCACCACTAATTAAAGGGTCACTTGATGCTACTGCTTGACTTCCACTCTCAACATTTAAAGGTTCAATTTCCATGTTTGAACTTGCAGTAGAACATGTTTCTGTAATTTGAGCATTGTTTTGTTGGCGCAATTTTTCGTTTGAAATCTTTTGCAATACCCAACTTAACGGATGATTAACTGCTTCAGCATTTTCACTAAATGCCAATGAAGGTGAGAAAGCTTCAACTTGAACTGACAGTGGATTTAGAGGAAAGATTTTACAAGATCTGAAACCAGATACTATATTATTTGTATTGAAACTTCTGCTGAATGCTTGATTGAAGAGAGAAGGCCATGACAACTTGTCAATTGTATTTGAAGCGTTGATACTGAGATAATCCGAGCACAATTTGTTGCACTCGCGACTTAATGGCCCAAAAACAGTCCTATCTAAAGGACACAAATAATGTGTTGTGTGGGGAGGTAAACTCAGCAATATGATGTTATTTTCCCTACCGTCTTTCCAAACACTGTAAAATAGCTAAAATGGACACAAAGGGCTATTGACTGCTAAGTAGAAAACATACAAGAGTTGCATATATCTATTTTATTTCTAGGAAGTACACGTACACACCGGCGGATCCAAAAGGGGGGGTCCAGGGGTTGGAATCCCCCTTTTTGACAGTCGTGTAGTTTTTAATGAAAATCCTGGTGTTTTACTAAAAAAAAATACCCCAAAAAATTCTTTCACTTCTTGATTGGAACACCCCCCCCCCTCCGTTTTCAAATTCCCTGGATCCGCGCCTGGTACAAGAGGCCACCTTACACGATTTTCGACAACATTTGAACATATTGTGAAAATGGCTCATCATGTGCACAATGGCCATACCTCTTTACAACTGGACAACTTGCATTTATGTTTTTACAAACAAACATTTGAAAGACTGAGGGGCATATTATTCAAACTTTTTGATGACCAATAACGGAATGGCGTAAAATCAAATGTCATATAAATTCCTGTCATTTCTGGTTTTACAATTTTAAATGAAAAAACTTGTTGAACTTAATATCCTTTCGTTAACAATAGCCGTCCTTAAATGGCCATTTACTTATATTTAACATTGAATAAAATGTTTAAAAATTAAGTAATATTTAATACTGGATTAATCTCGTTTTTAAGTGGATAAAAAGTCGCTAATGATAATCCGTAAAATATAAAAATTTAGCTTTGAGTATCAAATAAAAGACACTTCAGTTTACGATTAAGAAATGCCGATTCAATACACAAGTATTTGTAATTTCTTCATGATATTTGTGTCAAAGTCATGAAAAATTAAAATAAATATTGATTTGGATAAATAAGAAGAAAGCTGTTACCTGTGTATTATGTATTAATTGACTGTGTCAACTTGGTTAGAAGTGGTGATTTTGTGGAGAATAAATAAAGGTAATGTACGTAGTTACAGGCCAAACTTTCGGTAAGACATGTTATTTAATTTTTCTGCTTTATAAAGTGTGTGTTGTAGATTCAAGATTGGAATTTTGGATTTTATATATTTTACTTGGTTACAATAGTTAACTTTTTTAATTATTTAGTTAACATTTAACATTAAGAATGGGGTAATGATTTTGCTTTTTTATAGAGGACATCATTGCTTTTCTTTGAAAAAAACCACGATATTTGACGGCTTTGCTTCATTTACCATGTACATTAACTCTTTTGTTTCCACCGACAACTCACTCCATAAAAAATCAGAAATCATTTTATAACATATCGTATCACAGAAAACGCACCCTTTTTTATTTTATTTCTCTATTTATTTGTTATATTAAAAAAAGGGAACAATCTAGTATTTAAAATGACTTTTGATCCCTTACCACTAAAATTAGCCCTCCCCCCTTTTTCCGTCTTTTTTGATGGTATACATACTCGGTCATGAACTTTGCCATTCCCTACATTTCAGGAGGAGGAGTCTTACATTCTGTAAATTTTTCGAAAAACACAGCCGGTGCCATTACTTTTCTATAATTTTCTTCATAAATTTGTTGAAAAGAACTTATCGTAAGTTGAATAAAGAATATAGATTAATTGACAGGAAAACAGCAAAAATTGAAGTTCACCTTTTTAAGATTTTTGTAGCAAACACGCCGACACTCTTGTTTAATTAATTTTTGTTATAAAGGTCAAAGGTCATATCACAGGAAAACTTTCCGCTGAAAATTGAGGGCTACTTTTTTCTTACAAACAACAAATGTGGGTAAAAAGAGTCAGTTTGAGATGGACGCATGCTTTTAAATATAATCTCATGTATTTCAGTCAAATATATAGGCTTTCAAGTAACGAAGGCGTAAAGGATGGTTGTAACTTAAATTGCATATGCAGAAACTAAATTGAAAGTAACTTCGGTATTTAGTTATTTGTAACTTAAAACGTTATGCTGTTTCCTCAGCTATAAGCATCGACAGTAGAAACCGAACGGAAGGAACAAAGCACAATAAATTCAAAGTCCACAGACAAAGACGGAAAAAGGACACTAGAAGACTATACTGATATTAAACACACATAAAACACATGAACACTAGAAGATAGAAGACTTAATGACATTAAACACACATAAAACACATGAACACCAGAAGATAGAAGACTTAATGACATTAAACACACATAAAACACATGAACACCAGAAGATAGAAGACTAATGGCATTAAACACACATAAAACACATGAACACCAGAAGATAGAAGACTTAATGACATTAAACACACATAAAACACAAGAACACCAGAAGATAGAAGACTAATGGCATTAAACACACATAAAACACATGAACACCAGAAGATAGAAGACTTAATGACATTAAACATACATAAAACAAACGAACACCACAAAAACAACACTCAAAACTAAAGCACTAACAATGAGAATTCCAAAACAACAGAGTTACAATACATTATAAATTTACATTCAAATAACGAAAAGATTTATTCAAGAAATTTGAGACTCGAAAAAGATTGATCCCGGATCCTCTACATGCCCTAGATATAACCGAAAATTTTGCACTTCAAGAGGAAAATACAATACTTGGTTTCTATGACGGTTCGAACTAAAGGGGTTGTTGTTGTCAAATATTATTATTATTATTATTGCAAAATGGGCTTTTTGGAAATTGAGATGTAAAATAAAATTCGAAAATATTAGTGATAGTTTTTAGATATTAAGAATTTTTTTTAAAATAATTACAAGTTTAATCTTAATGTTAAACTGCAGAAAAAGAATATAACATAGACAATTATATCAAAGATGTACTTTTAGTATTAGTTATTTGTTCATAAATATTTTTGGGTAGTTATTTGTGAGAATTTTGAAAAGTTAATGGATAATTTATGTAGAAGTAAATGTTTTAATTATTTAATCATTGTTATTATTTGTTTATATTAAAGTGTCTTTTATTACATGGGACCCTGTCAATGGCAGCCTTGGCCATTGATAGAAATGTAACAGGCAAAATTAGAAATAAAGGAATGAAAAAAAAAGATTGACCCCGGACCCTCTACACGCCGGAGGTAAAATGGTCAAGAAATGTAAATATTTTGTATAGTATACTTTAGTCGGACAAACATGTATATATATTTATATAATATTTGATATTTTCAGTACGGGGATGGATGTGACTAAAGATTTGACAAAGGAAGAACTAGACGGTAGGTACATTAGTAACTTATGTATCCCTCTCTTGCATAGCCCGGACTGAAGTATACCATTTCGGAAATGTTTATCCATGTCGGATTTCTCGCACACTTGGGAACAATACAAACAATTCATTTTTGTGTAGGGCTAACGGGCAAAACCAACTCTGCTCGAGCTTCACCCACGTCACTTCATCGAAAAATTTCAGCTTCTGATGACAGTATTTGTTAATTCTATGTATGTAAATGTTGTTTAAAAGTTGTCATTTTGTGCAAATTATTATTTGTGTTTTCAGTTTGTACAAATTACAATTTGTAATTGTAATTTGTACAAAATTAGCCCAAACATCACTAACAACTTGTCCAAATTCCACATCAATTGTTAAACTTCATGTTAAATGATGAAATTAATGAAAATATGTTTAGCAAAAGATGAAAGTGAAAATATGTTAACATAATAGAGCACATTAGACAATTTTACTAAATTTTGTATAATGAATTCTTATATAAGAATATTATTATCTTAGCAAATGAAGGTAATAACAAAATTACCGAACAGAGTTGTCAAGAGCCCAAGTCCAAGAGACAAAAAGACAAATCAGGTGGAAACCACTGGAAAATTGTCGACCGCAATGGTTCTGACTTCGAAGAAATTGTTGGTTAAATCCGTTAGCCAAACCTCCCCTTCTATTGCAGTACAGAACCGTGTTCAACTCGATGACTTTTATAAATTCCCGTTTGTTCCGTGTATGACAGCTTCACCAATTCAAAGATCATATGACAATTGTGACAAGTTCCTCTTGTGTTGATTTTTATATTTTTATAAAGCTGTGAGAATATGTGCTGCAACACAGAAATATTTAAAATATCTGTTTGTCCATAAGAGATTAATATTTGACAGCACAAAAGCAGCTAATGTTATATTGAAGAATGCAAAGTCAATAAGGAATAGTTGTGATTAAAATTAATGATTAAACTTTTTCTGTTAAATACCACAAAACAAATTTAAATGGCAATGCGTTCTTATTTCAGTAAATATAATCAATTGTAGAGTTGTCACCACTTAACGTGTGACCATGTTGGATGTCCGAATAAACACAGACAATACAAAAATCGATGTCAATTGGAACTTGGATCGCACTAAATGCAATAGCTCACACGCCATGGATATTTAAAAAAAATTGTAGCCCCTAAATGTTCAGTTTCCAATATAATTAAAACTAGTTAGTTCGAAGTGCGTTTAACTCGAACTTATTCATCAGTGAATTCCACGAATGTCTGCATTGGCGGATCCAGAGGTGGGGTTCCGGGGGTTGGACCCCCTTTTTCTGGACAATCGTGTTTTTTTAATGAATATCCTGATGTTATATAAAGAAATACCCCCAAAATTTTCGCGGCTCGCTCCGCTCGGCGAAATTTCTTTTCATTTCCAATTGCTACCCCCCCTCCCTTTCTAATTGCCAGGATCCGCGCCTTGTTTGTGCTATGGAAGTTAGACTGTTCAAATGACGTTTTGTTCATGTGGGTTATTTCTATTGTCATGGTTCATAAACTTCTCTGTAATAAATTAATCATACAAACTGTAGTAAAATACTCTGATGTGCTCTTTTATATCTTAATAAAACATATTTTCATTATTTTCATCATTTGCTAAACATGTTTTGGGGGAAGGTTTGTGCCCAATAAAACTAGTTTAACCTCGCCGCAGCAGGTTTGCGCCTGTCCTAAGTCAGGAAATTTATTAAGCCTTTGTGTGTCTTGTCTTTTTTCACGTTCGTTTACTTTATGTCTATAGGAGTCTAGGATGATGTTTATTTCGCCGAACTTTCAGGGACCGACTCCGACCTGCCGTTGTGTGTGGGGTTTTCTTACTGTCGGTGGCTTTGAGTTGTTATTACTCCCCTTTAGGTCGTTGTCTCTTTGACACATTCCCCGTTTCCCTTCTTTTTTTCTATTTCATTAAGTTCATCATTTAGAATAAATTTAAACAAATAATGTAAAATTTGTACAAGTTGTAAGTGATTTTTGTGCTAATGTTGTACAAGTTATAATTTGTATAACCTAATTTTGTACATATTGTAATTTGTACAAATTTTTTGTATAAATTATAATTTGTACAATATTACAACTTGTACACAACATATAGACCGTGACAGATAACAATTAGATAAATATCAAAACATCTTGACAAAAAGAATGTTCAGTAGAGACGTTCACCAATTTCAGCTGATGATATTTAAGCACTAACACAGTACATTATTTGAATGTCCGGGGCGAAAATGAAAATGAGGTTCCTCACTGTGTTGAAGACCGTACGGTGACCCCTAGATGCTTTGTTTTGGGTCGTTTGAGCCTGGATATGGAATGTTGTCTCCTTGACATTTACCCCCACTTCCTTTCTTTTTAGCTAGGCTATGGAATAGCCTAGCTATATAGATAGTTCTTGGGGGGATGTGAGGAGTACGCTTGCGCAGTGAGGAGAACGCATGTGCAGAAGACTATTGACCAATAGGAATTTCAGATTCTCGAAAATCAAAATGGTGTCCAGTTTCGTCCTGATAAAACCGGGTGGGGTTTAATTTTTCTGTTTCCTTGTGGAAGTTGAAAAGTATTATAAACATTTACTATAGGTGGTACTGGGAACAGGTTTGTAGAGGATGACGGGATTGGTATTGCAATATCGCTTAGCCAGATTTATGAATATAGCAGAAGTTAATAAATAAAGATGAGGTATTGTGCAATAATCAAAAATATATAAATGCTATTAAAGACTTTTCAGTTGTGTTAACCAAAGCGTGATTGTAGTTTGTTGAGATACTAATGCAATGGAGAACGAAAGGTGGAAAGAGATAGAATTGCGTTTTTTGCGGAAGAATAAAGAGTTACCGGTGTTTATTTGTGTGTGCTGTAAAAGGTTTATTATTGTATCAATCACATTAAATTAAGCAAGTACTAACTAGGTGCATATTTATTTGTTGTCAACATGTGGTCATAGCATGCTGCGCTAGAAAAACCCCTCAGTTAAGGATTGTCTGTGAAACCTGAAGCCATAGTTGAAGTATTAAATGTTCAGAATTGCTAGAAAGCATTTACACAAATGCACTGCTTCAATACATGTATACATTTTAGTTAATAAAGTTTGTCTCTGTTGAGGGATAAAAGATAAAAAAACAGCACCCTAGGAGAATGCAAAAAAAAGCACGAAACTACTTTGAGTTGTTGTTGGCGAAAATGAGAGGTTTGATCGAATCAGTGACTGTTTTATCACATGTGCAGAACAATAGAAGAAATTACAAAGAAGTAATACCGAGAAAGGCTTACTTCAAGTATTGATTTGAGTATACAAATACATCATGAGCCACCACACCCTTGTCAATCAAACACGCAATTTTCTATCCAAGGCTATTCCATAGCCTAGCGTATCGTTTTTATTTCATAAAAACCATTATCCGATTTATATCATCCACTTATGTTTATTAAGTCCCCTCGTGTTTTCTAGTTGTGGTTGTAGTTTGTTGAGATACTTAGGCAATGGAGAACGAAAGGTGGAAAGAGACAGAATTGTGTTTTTTTGCGGAATAATAAAGAGCTACCGGTGTTTATTTGTGTGTGCTGTAAAAGGTTTATGTTTCGAAGCCAAGTACACGAGAAAGAATTTAATGCAAAAGATGAGAGGTTGTAGCAATGTTAAAAGGAGAGAAGCATATTGTGTGTAAAACGTGTAACTTTTATGTATGTAAGGAGGCTATACCTCCTCAAACAATGATAAATAATTTAGAAATGGACAAAGCTCCTTTTGAAGAATTAAATACGCGCTAGAACAACATTTAATTTCTCCAGTTTTACCATTTTACAAAATTGTAATTTTACCCGACTAAGAGTGATCAGCGAGCTGTACATGGTCCAGTTGTGTATGTAGAATCCGACATGACAAAAATAACGAAAATTATTGATTTGAGTATACAAATACATCATGAGCCACCACACCCTTGTCAATCAAACACGCAATTTTCTATCATAGCCTAGCGTATCGTTTTTATTTCATAAAAACCATTATCCGATTTATATCACCCACTTATGTTTATAAAGTCCCCTCGTGTTTTCTAGTTCTTATAGATTTAGCAGTCGAAAATTCAGTTAACAGGTGACGCATGGCGGATCCTGTAAACAGATAATTAAAATTGACGCCCGAGACATTCAAATAATGTACTGTTATTGCGAATCTTAATCTAACAAATTCGTGTCTTATTTGTATTTAAAGTTTCTGTAGTAGGACAGGAATCCATAATAGACAGGGAACATATTTTGTCTAAAGCATGAGATAGTGTAACTGACGGTCAGTTTTGACCAATCAAATGAGTTGTAACATAAATTCAATCTAGAATACAATGTATGTGATGGTTGCGCTCTTATTTTGACAATAGTATTCCATAAACCTGAATGACAAATTATGAGTAACAAAAGAGCATTACTTTGCTTTGAGTACAACAATTCAGAATACTGAGATACCGAAAAGTATAAACCGGAAGCGTGTATAGATTGACCCAGTATGTTACCATTTAAAATAAATAATATGTAGGTTTTCTTTGATGCCAATCAAGTATTCATTATCATTATTTCTCTTTCCAGAAATTCGTAAAACTTTCAATTTACTTGACAAAAATCATGACGAGCGTCTTTCAAAAACTGAGATTATAAAAGGAATACACTTACTGAGGGTACATCCTACAGATGAGGAGGCAGAGGACATAATTGCGGAACTGGACCTCGATGGTGAGTATAGTACTGGGGGTATAGGGCGAGTTAAGTACTGGGAACAGAGGATATAATCGCGGAGCTGGACCGTGATGGTGAGTATAGAACTGGGGGCAGAGGGCGGGTATAGAACTTGGGGCAGAGAGTGAGTATAGTACTGGGGGCAGAGGATATAATCGTGGAGCTGGATTTCAATGATGGGTATACATGTAGAACTTGGGGCACAGGATATCATCGCTGAAAATACTTTGATGGTGAGTTAAATGCAGGAGGCAGAGACTATTCTGGCTGAACTTGACCTCAGTGGTAAGGGTTAGTTTAAATCCCCTCGAAGCTTTGTCCTGGCAAAACTTAACTATACAAAAGTCGAACTTTATATACTCCAATCTAGATTTCTGGAGTTTTACCTAATGCTCGATATAGCTAAAATTCATCTTTAGTATAGATTTGCATATTACCCCTATGACAGGTTGTATAATGAATACAGTTTTTTTTTATTTGAGTGGTAATAAATTGGAGATATTTTTCCATTTATTCCATGCAGCAGATTTAATCAAACATGTACTGAGTAATTTTGCAATTTTAGAAGCAAAATTTGATAAAAAGTTTTGTTAGACAATATTGGATTATAGTCTATTCCACAATTCTGCAATACAATTTTAAAGCCTATTTTCCTAGCAAATAATTCATAATATTGAAAGGTATTTACTAAATTTACAATGCTGAAATTTAAAAACATAAACACAAGGTAACTAAAAACAGTTTTCCATTTCAAATAACAAAATACCGCAGTTACTGTGAATTTTATTTCTGCATATGCGCATTTCGACAACTTATGTCTCTTCAGTGCAGATAAATCAAAACATTTGGATTTCCGTAAACCAAAATACTTGTAATAACTGATAGAGAACAAATAACCAATAAGATCTAAATATAAGATTCAAAATCAGCCAATGACAGAGCTATGCAAGAGGGAGATACTCCTCAGTTTTAAACTAATTTTGAAGCTCAAAATCTTTCTTTTTCGAAATTCCTCCAACCTCTATATAATTTTGTAATAGACAATGGTATCTTTTGTTGTAATAACTGATTTGATGAGAGTTGCTTTATAATTATTCAAAGTTGCAAGTTTGAGGGTACATAGTTAATTATTATAGGATTATTCAAACTTGCAAGTTTGAGGGTACATATTTAATTAAAATTGCTGTAGTGAGAATCGAGGAGTAGTGATTGCAAAAATGTGTGTGCTTGGCCTGTGGCAAAAGGCAAAATGCTACCCACTTTATTGTGTCTGTCCATCTATCTGGACTGTTTTGGTACCCTACCTATTTTTCATGAACATTACGGTACAGACAACGTAAGAATTGGTAGAGCCAATAATGTTACAACTATACATATATAATTCTTAAATGATTTGCATATTAGGAAATACGCTGATATGATTGGTTGAATTTACTTCCGGTAGCAATTTCTGAAGTCGTTTATTTTTCGATAGACGACGTTGACCGAACTACATTTCAGTTCACCTTTCTAAATCCATACGCCAAGACAATCACTTTGAACAAAAACGTGTGATTAGCATAATAAAAATTAGAATTTAATTACTTATCAAAGTAAAAGAATTATAAGGATGAAACACCGTTTGAAAGGAATTTATTGGAGTATAAACGGGACCAAGCCACTCACAAACATATCAATAAAGTTCTTCGGACTTTTATTTGTTTGTGAGTGAATTGGTCCCGTTTATACTCCAATAAATTCCTTTAAAACGGTGTTTAATCCTATAATACTATCCAACAATTGAGATTTAAAACGATGTCTTTAAAGTCACAAAGGTATGATGATCCATCACATGATAGCTACAATGAAACCTCAATGCCATGAGATAAGTTACATACGAGACTAAACAGATTTCATGTCAATGAATAGGATATATTATTACACACTTTATGGAGATTGAAAAGAAGATGCATATGCGAAATTTACACCATATTAACACTCCGAACACGATAATTCAAGCTATATTCTATGAAATACAGAAAGTTTGATGGCGAAAATGGTTTTATCACGGTTTAAAAGAGCCGTTAAATCAAGTGCTATACATCTATATACAGTGATGATTAAAAACAATTATCCATCTTGGTTTCAGAATGTGGCTTTCGGGCTGGTCTTGAAGGTCTCAATACTACTGACGGTGACGCAGCTTTCCGGTAGTATATTCCAGTCCTTGATAGTTCTAGGAAAGTAGGATTCTTTTCTAATTTCAGTTCTGCATGCTGGTATCTGAAATGATTTGCAGTTGTTGTTTCTTAATATTCTGTCTGCTGGTATTAGACGATGATCTGTGTTGACTAGAACAAGGCCGTTGACAAGTTTGTGCATTAGGGTTAATCTTGCTATTTTTGCGGTCTTCCAATGATTTCCATTCTAGATTTTCTAACATTTCGTTGACAGATGATGTGTTGTTATGGCGATTGGTGACATATCTCGCTGCCCTTCGTTGTACCATTTCCAGTCTGTGCTTGTTGTGTTGGTGGTACGGGTCCCAAATTGTACTGGCGTATTCAACTGTTGGTCTTACTAAAGATTTGTATGCTGTTTCTTTGATCTTACTATTATTGATGTTTAAGTTTCTTTTTATGAATCCAATAGTTTTGTTAGCCTTGTTGCATATATTTCTTATGTGTTCATTCCATTTTAAGTCGGCACTGATAGTACACCGAAGATACTTGGCAGATTTTACAGCCTCTTGTGTGTGTCCATGCAGTTGGTATCATGTACTATTGGTTTTCTTTTACGAGTGATAGTTAGTACATTACACTTGTCTGGGTGGAAAGCCATGCATCATTTTTGTTCCCAGTCTGCTAATTTATCTAAATCATCTTGAAGGTGTTCCGCATCTGTATCGGATGTTATTGTTAGGTACACTATAGTATCATCCGCAAAAGCCCGACTCTGGATCAAATTCCTTCTGGCATGTCGTTTGTGTAGAAGAGGAAAAGGCTTGGTCCAAGTACCGATCCTTGCGGTACTCCTGAATCTACGTTTATGGAGTCTGATTTTTCTCCTTCTACAACTACCACTTGCTTTCTTTCTGCTAGGAAATTTTGAATCCACCTGTTTGTTTTACCTCTTATACCATAGTGATCTAATTCATGTATAAGTAGACTGTGGCTATAGGCACTTTTTCAAATGCCTTAGAAAAGTCCATGATAAGGCAATCTGTTTGTTTTCCCTCATCAAGGTTTTTGGTGATGTCATCGATGAATTCTAACAGCTGTGTTTCGCAGGATAGTCCTTTTCTGAATTCATGCTGTAGTGGATACATGATGTTATTGGCATCAGCATGCTTCATTATGTGGCTTGTTAATATGTGCTCCAAGATCTTACAACAAATGCAGGTCAGTGAGACAGGTCTGTAATTCACTGCATCAAATTTCTTTCCTTTTTTAAATATTGGATTTACATTTGCTTTTTTCCATATTTCTGGTAAGTCACCTGTGTTGTAGGACTTTCTAAAGATGATGTTCAGTATTGGTGCTATTTCTTTTGACAGCTCTTTTAATATTCTTGATGTTATGTTATCTGTTTCTGCTGCTTTGTGTGAGTTTAAATTTGATAGTAGTTTTGCTATACCATTTTCTGTGATGTTCAAGTCTTGAATGGTAGGGTAAGGTGCATCAGTCATATTGTATCGCTTTTGAAAGTCTTCTCTTGTAAATTCTGATTTCTCTGAGAATGCTGATTGAAATTGGTTGTTGAGGATGTTGGCTTTTTCTATTGGGTCTGAGTGTAAAAGACCTCCATTCTGCAATGGTGCTATTTCATTTCCATCTGATCGGTTATGCTTTATATATGTCCAGAATCGTTTCATGCAGTTTGGTTGTTTGTCGTTTGGATCTGGTGTTATGATCTATTAAATATATTTCCAGTAAGCCCTTCTAATTTCCCTCTGTACTAGTCTTTTTAATTCTTTATATTCCTTTCTGTCGTTGGAATTTCCTGACTTCTTTTGTTTCTTATAAAGTCTGTCCCTTTTCCGTATTATACGTTAGATGTCCCTTGTTATCCATGGGTTGCTGTCCTTAATCTTAGCCGTTTTATGTGGAATGTTTAAGTTTATCATTTGTTCTAGTTCTTTTCCAAAGTAGTCCCAAAGTTCTTGTGTGCTGTTGCCTTCTTGATCCATATTCACCATTTTTCTTTAATCCCTTGTAATGTCTCCTTGATGTTATCCCTATTTGCCTTTTTATAGATCGGCATTTTTCTTGGAGTTTGGGTTCGCTTGGTTGGTATTGTGTTAAGTTCAATAAACACGATGTCATGATCTGATAAGCCTTGTCTCTATCCTGTGAAAGCAGTTAGAATAGTTTGTTATGATCAGATCAAGTATGTTTGAATCTCTAGTTGGTTCTTCCACCAGTTGAACTAGTCAATGATCATCCAGTATGTCTGTGAATTTATGGTGTATGTTGACGTTCTGAGTGTTTGGTTTCAATGATTTCGATTTCCAATCCCAGCCTGGTAGTTTGAAATCACCAGCTGTGATGATGAAAGCATTAGTTATATTATCTGCTCTAGTGATGCTTCTTTCGAATTCTATGTATCCATTTTCATTAGATGTTTGGGGTTATAATAACAACTAAGATAAATAGCTTTATGTCCCACAAGTTCTAGCTTTATGTCCTACAAGTTCTAGTCTCCGAATATAATCGGATTTCGGGCCATTTAAAGTCAAAATGTGTCATGATGATATGTTTATAAATTATAATATACAGTCCTTTCAATACTCTTTGCATGATTAATTGTATTTTATTTCCATGATTTTCAGGGGATGGCCTTGTTACCTGGGATGAGTATCTCAAAGCCATGACTGCTCAAATCAAACGTCAGGCGTACGAAGAACAGCTTTTTATGCAAGCATTCAGACAGTTTGACAAAGATGGGAGTGGATTTATTGACAAAAAAGAACTAAAGGTGATGCTTAAAAGAAAGGGAGCTCAGTGGTCGGACGCGGATTTGGCTTATTTAGACGACTTGTTTGAAGAGGCGGACACAAATAACGATGGCAAGCTTGAATATAAAGGTACACTTTTGATATGATATATGCTTGAATTGTAGTAAATTTAATTCTTATTACAACACATCAATTCTAAAATCTTGCAACTGTTTGGGATAGCGAACGTTTTGAAATCATTTTCTGGATTAATCAATTGACCATTTACTAAATATTTTGACTGATTTTACCACAGGAATTGTTACAAAATAATAACAATAGCTTCAAATCACTACTAAAAATCAGCTTTTGAATTTGAAGCTGTTATTATTATTTTGTAACAAACCCCTGTGATTTTACCAGAGTCAGTTGTTTTTGGACTGAAAATGTCTGAACAACGTAGAGAATGATAGTGTCACGTTGATTCAATGCTTATCGTTTTTTTTTCAACACTAGTTTTGTCTGAAAATGTCTGTCCAGCCTTGGGCCAACTCATTTCAGTCAATCTCAATATTCATCTATGTTGTATACGACTGATTTTTGTTGAGAGTGTCTGTCCAATGTTGAGTCAACGTCTGAATTTTGTTGATAATGTCAGTCCAGTGTTGAGTCAACGCTGACCAGACGTTCTCAATGCTACCTTTATTGTCAAATACTGATCCGTATTGACAATGACTGACCAGCGTTGACTAAACATTCAACAGAAGTTTTCAAAATGGGTCAGTATGACTGATCAGCGTTGATTTAAAATGTTATGTTCAATAATAACTTGACTACGTAAAAGTTAAATTCAATAGAAAATGAGAACAACATCTCGAAATTCCCAGACGAAACGCGAGAGCTTGCCACACGAACTCGCATATTGCATGTCTAAAGAGAAATTATGTACTTCTGTTTTGGAACGAAAAACATGATTATTGATATAAAATTAAGGTAAAAAAATCACACAAGCTATGTCAATGTGTATTTTAGCTTTTATTATATCGTTTTTCATTTCAGAATTTGTAAAAGCATTTTGTGATCCATGAAGACAATAGTTACGCAGAATATTTCCTCGTTACTACTCAAAGGAAAAAAGTTAATGTGTTTGTTCTTAAACTTCGACTTCGACTCTTTGACTTCATTAGATATCGGAATTGTGCCGTATTTCTGTACCTACATTTCGTTGGATTTATCTGATTACTTGACTATTAGAGTATGCTAGCGGCAATATGACAGAAACCATGCCGATTACATTGACCAAATATTTAACTGTCACTGATGTGCGGATATCTAAGTATTATGAGATTTCTGTCTTAAACAATAAGATATATGTACAAAATTTATAGTTCTTGTCTTAAATTTTATAAGGCTAAGTCTAGCTAAACAAACATTTCAGTTACGTTATGTTTGAAATCAATTATGGTGTGTTTGTGCAAAATATCTTTCGGGGCATGCTAAATACCGAAGTTACTGTATAGTAAAGTAAGTGAGAACCGAGCCGTCAATCAAAAGAACGAACAATCCATGGACAATGGCAACATCGGACACACTAAGAAACAAGGACACCACTTAAGTACGGGACAAAAAAGAAAAATGAAGACACACATACAGATGAACAACACAATTACTGTATTTTGGGGTATGCTAAATATCGAAGTTACTGTAAATTCTGCAGATCGTTATTTCGACAGCTTGTGTATCTTTAGTGGAAATCAAATCAAAACAAAACATTTGGAAAAAGGTAAAACCGGAAGGCCACCCGTTTTCCGAATGATGGAATTAGAACTTGAGTTTTTAAGTTCGGGATTTTGGGGATCTTTATGATTCAACCACGGAATTTCAGGACAAGAATTCAGCGGGAATCGGATTTAATTTTAAGTGTCTTTTAGTACGGGAATCCGGGATATAGAAAAAAATACAGTTGGAATTCCGGGATGAGATCCCCGACTCCTCCTTATAAAAGTTGATGAAGAAAAAAAATCAGTATGAAAGCCAAGTTCAGGTATAGAACTTTGCACGAATCACATACTCCTTCGCTTTAAAGCAATTCAAATATTTACATAATGGAAATATTCAAAACAGGTTAATACAAAAATTGCTGAACCGAATTGTCAAGTACCGAAATTCAAAGAAGAAATAACAAAATATCAAGGTTACTGTAAATTCAGGTTCTGCATATGCGCATTTCGACAACTTATGTCTCATCAGTGGAAATCAAATCAAAACATTTGGAAATTAAAGAACCAAAATATGTGTAAAAGATGACAGAGAACAAATTACCAATAGGATCTAAATAGAAAAGCCAAAATCAGCTAAGAACAGAGCTTATAAAAGCGGGAGATACTCTTTAGGTTTTCACAAATTTTTTCTTAAATTTAGACATTGCAAATTTTCAAATAAAATCTGTTTTCAGGCCAGCACCGAAGTACTAGCTACTGGGTTGGCGAATACCCTCGGGACTAAGGGTCCACCAACAGTGGCATCAGCCAGTGGTAACAAATAACAAAATACCGAGGTTACTATAAATTTAGGTTCTGTATATGCGCATTTTGACAACTTATGTCTCATCAGTGCAGATCAAATCAAAGCATTTGGAAATCTATGAACCGAAATATGTGTAAAGGCTGATAGAGAACAAATTATCAGTTGGATCTAAGAAGACTAAAGCAGGTTCAAACCACCGGTAAAATTGACAACCGCAGTGGTCCTGACTTGGTACAGGTATTTCAAAAGAAATGGTAGGCTTCGGTTTTAAGCCTACCCGTCTATTGCGACAGTGTCCAGGAACAACTCAACATTAATCAAAGAAAATCGGCTCCGGGTCAGTACCGAAGTACTGACCACTAGACTGGCGAATATCATCGGGGACTACAACAGTCCGTCAGAAAAGCATCTAACAAATGGTTTCCTGTATTTATGTAGATTGTAGAAATTTGATAATATTGCATGATCTATATTGGTTTATCAGAATGTATTAGGTAATCTGTTATTATTTTGATGTTTTATATTATCTCATTTTGGGATATTGTTTTGTCCCGGAACGAACAGTCTTTTCACAACTCTTTTCAACAATTACCTGCATGACTTTAAAATGTGGAACAAAAATGCTTGCAACATAAATTTGTAAATGAGTAAAATTTAATCGGTGTATAATCTATAAAGGAAGGTAAAGTAAGTAAGAACCAAACCGTCAGTCAAAACCGAACTATCCAAGGACAATGCCAATTTCGGAAAAACAAAGAAACAAAAACATAACATGAGCACGGCACAGAAAATAAAATGAAGACACACACATATACAAAAAGGAATAACACGGACCTAATAAAAATCATGGGTGATATCAGTTGCACCGGTAGAGTAAGCATTTCCTGCTTCTTATAAGACATCCGCCGGATTTGACATGTTCAACACACCGGGTCAATTCAACATATTTTATTTTGATTTCATTTAACAAAAGGATATGTCTGATCCTTTTGTTAAATGAATTAACAATGAAATATGTTGAATTGAATTGACCCGCCGTGTTGAACATTTTAATCCGGTAGAGGTAAAATAAAACTTTAGTGGCAAAGAGAAAGATCTATTGTCAGCCGGGAAACATATATCCCATAGCGGTCCACAAGATCATGATGCCGACCGTAATTCATATTATGGGTAACATATCCTTGCTTAAGAAGCATGTTTGTAAGCAACCGAGCGCTTTCAAGGTAGTCACTGTATGGACCGCAGGCCCTTGAGTAGCGAATGAGTTGAGAGATGTAAACTCTGCATGCCGGTACTTTTGAATTGTTGCTACAAAAAAAGTGTGTTGAAGGATAAATTTCTAATAAAATGCCGTTTCAGGAGATGGACACCACAATGATGCAAACACCTTATCTAAACCAATTGACGTCAAGTTTTTGGCATTGCTAATTATGTACTGTCAGACCAAAATTATAAGAAAAGAGTTTTTTGCTCAATTGTAGGCATTGGAATTTTTATCTCTCAATATGTCTGTATACATATTCCCCTCATTTTTCTGTATTAAGAGCTCCATTTGAGGTTTAATGTTTGCAGACATTGTCATTTGTTGGTTTTGTATTGTTTTCTGATAATTAATATGAAAAAGAAAGGAAATGGGGTAAATGTCAAGGAGACAACATCCAATATCCAGGTTAAAACGACCAAAAACAAAACATCTAGGGGTCAGCATATGGTCTTCAACACAGTGAGGAACCTCACACCATATAGTAAGCCCTAAATGGCCCCGAAAAAGTAAAAAGGTGAATAAATCAATGGAAACAAACCACATCCAATAACCCAAATATCAAGAAACTAAAATTTTATAAGAAGACAAGGACAAGCCAATGACCAACATATTCCTGACTTGGGACAGGCGCAAAAATTGCGGTGGGGTTAAACTCGTTTTCTTGGATCCAAACCATCCCTCTATGTGTGGTGAATGGCTAAAAATAAATACACAAAAAGACTCACAGTAAAAATCAAACTAGAAAAAAGTCCAACTTATCAAGACGAGTACCCTTACAATGAAGTACATAAAACATGAAGACAATACATACAGGTACTGTCCGGACAAATGCTCGCAGTTACTGACAGCTAGCTAAGGACATAATTTCCGTTGACTATGAAATCAAGCCTTCTTACATATGAAATTTCAATTGAAATACTTCTAAATAGATTTGGTATAACAACATCATCAATTATGAAAGAAGAACATGATATTGTGCAATGCCAAATACTGCCAATATGAAAAGTTATGTTGTAAAGCATTAAGGAGATCATCAATATTTTTGCCAACAAAAACCAGAAGTAAAGATTTAACTACAATGCTGTATTTATATCCTTTATGAATAAGTTTGTTCAACGGATTAATAAGTTAATTAAGTTAATAAATGCACTTGTGGAAGTAAATTCGAAAATCGTTCATGATGTATCACATGGAATGCCATCAGCGATAATTAACGCGTAAGACATTATTTCTGTAAACATGCTACCAATTTTTTGTAACGAGTGGAATGTCCAATCAGTCTTTGGATGCTCCTTGAACAACATTTTGAGCCTGGCAAATGATTTTACTAATGGCGTCGCAGGTTCGGGTTTACAAAGTATGTGATCAAATATTCTTTCAAAATTTTGACATGGTAAATCCTATGAACATCATTGTTATCATCATATTGGGGTAAAAATATCGAATTACAATGAAGATTAAAAATGAAAAAAACACACATCTCAAAGACCAAAAATCAAAATAAAGAAAACCTGATACTGTGGATGCACTTTTATTCGTGGACATCAATTTTCGTGGTTTTCATACAAATTACTATTTCGTTGGCACTTAAATTCGTGGTTTCGAAATCTATGCATAAAACGTTATGGAAAAATGCATTTCGTTGGGAACTTTATTTCGTGGGTTTAGCGAACCACGAAATCCACGAAAATTGGAACCCAAAGAACAATAGTACTTTCACAGTATCTAGAAGACAAATAACTTCAATATATCTTAGCAAACGCCAAAATCAGCCAAGGGCAGATATTTTCATGAGGACAATTAACCCTTAGTTCTATTATATTCATTAACTTTATCAAATGAATCAAACATTGCTCAAATAAATCTGTTTTTTTGTCAATCACATTTTTTCCCGTTGAGTATCATAAAACAAGGATATTAAACCTTTGTTTTGAAACAAGTGCATGGGTACTTGATTACTATATTTGTATTTCAATACTGGTAATACTTAATAAACAATGATGTGTTTTATGTTTATGTTGTCAAATTGTTCGATGAAACTTCTGTTTGATATTTGTAGTTTTCTGTCACGATCCGGAAGGCGCTTAATTAATGTCAAAATCTGACGAAAACCAGCTTGTCACATATCTAGCAAGAACTTTTGAAATTCTGTAAAATAAAGAAATAATGAAGACAATATTGTCAGTAAATGCTTACGTAAATCTCTGAATAATATGTACCTTTTTTCATATGGATATACTATCAAGTTTCAAATTTTGGCATTTATTATTTAAGTTATTTCCAAATGTTATTCTTACCACCTGTTTAAAGTGCCCACATCTCACCATTTTAAAGTGTTCTTACAATCGACTTGATGACTGTGGTTTTATATGTTGTAATTGATCACTGGCTCTAGTGTTTTTGTAGGGCAATGGATTACAGTGATTGTAAGAACACTTTGTTAGTTTATTTTATGGTTGTTGACAATCCTGTATCCATGGGATATAGAAAGACGTAGATGTAGCATTGCTCAACATCTAGCAAAGAATTCCACTGAAACCATTGCTAAGGGTCGTCTTGAACTTACTATGCCGTATGAACAAAGCTCATCGTTGAAGGCCTCATGGTGACTTCAAGATGTGAACAGCAATAAAAGCGTTGTTCCTTTGCTTAATTCTACCATGTATTTGAATAGACTTTGTCTCATGATCATTTACCCCATATCCTTTCATTGTCGTTTTCGTTTCAATACATAGATCAATACTATTAGCCTATTACAAATGATTAATGTGTTGCTGGTACAATAAGAGTCGATAAAGACCCACCAAGACCAACCTAAATATCACAGCTACAAGCACTGGTAATATTCTTTTAACTTGCATACTCAAGTAAAGTTCATGCAAGGATTTGTTCAGAAAAAAAACTTACTGACACCTTTACTAATATTAAAATCTAAAACATAAAAAAGAAAGAAAAAGAACAAATTTTCGGATTGTGTTTAACAGAATGCCGTAGGTTAGACATTGTTTACATATCTACCAGACCCATTATTTGGTATACGAAACATTATTGTAATGCCTGAACTTAAAGACAAAGTCAAATAGGTATACAATTTTGATGTTGAACCTTGAAACACAACTGCATTTGTTTGTTTTATTTTTGGAAATTTTCATACCTACGAGGGAGGTTGATGTTTAACGTATAATTAATAGACCACTTTCATGTTTATTTCTTATCCCGACTTAGGCTCCGTTTTTATAACGTTTCCCACAAAGGGAAGTAACCTACTGACCCGACAGTCAGGTTTACGGTTCCATTGTAATAAGGGACAGCAGTAGATTTTGAATTCATGGGTATCTATCACTGGACTAGGGGTAATATCTCGATTGTCTTTAAATAAATTATTTCAAGCTATTCGGGTACTTACCACAGTGAAAATCGTAACCGTTGCCAGAGAAAATATTTACTGACCGTCCTTTCCCTAATGAGACCGAAAACCAGAATGACGGGTGTTAGCGAGTGACGTCCCTTTGAAAAACATGCTAAATTAGCAGTCATCCCGTAAATATGAAATTCGTCTATTCAGGACGGCAAAGTTATAATAGTAGTTGATATAACGTCACGTATGGATCATCAAGGCAACGCTGAACCTAAATATCAAGTCGGTAGATCTAATTATGACAAAAATATCGTTGGACGTCCTTGTACCAAATTAGCTATATGGTCAAAGAGAAGATGATAGAGCCTCTAAGTCTCGTCATGTGACTCTGAAATTTCACGATAAAATTTCAATTCGGAAATTTTTCCACCACCTAAATAGACGTCGGAGGATTGTGACGTCCACATTTTTGGTTTGATACGTCATATATTTTTACCAAAAATGCAACTTCCGGGTACAATTTATGTACCCGGAAGTTCTAAAAATAAACGAGACTTACATACCCTATTCTAATTTCAAATATGAAACTAACTTTTAACAAGAGATGATCCACTTCAATGGCGATACAAGTCTTTTTCAATTGACTAAAACACCTAACGTGAAATGTTTTGTTCGCGATGTTTAAAAATTAGTACCAAGGGTAACATCTGACATTTATGCAGTAACAGTACATTACATTCAGTGGGCGTCAACAGTAAATTTGACGGTCAAAATGCAGCTGATAAGCGAAGCGCTGCGGAGCCAGTAAATGGGGGCAATAAAAAAAATACCGAAAAGAGTGGTCAAGAGCCGAAGTCCATAAGGCAAAAAGACAAATCAGGTGGAAACCACCGGCAAAATTGTCGACCGCAATGGTACTGACTTGGTACAGGCATTTCAAAAGAAATGCTAAGTTAAACCGGTTTCATGGCCAGCCAAACGTCCCCTTCCATTGCAGTAGTTCCCGGTAACAATTCAACAGCAACTGTCATTGAATGGCCGTAGACAGTTAAAAGAAATGATCATCCCAGTAGATCTTGATCACAGTTAAAACCGAAACTTCAATTTTTTCCACAAGGGACTGATATTTATTAAAAAATAGAATAAAAAAGATAACAGGAAACACATATAATGGCCTAAAAACATAGCCACATGCCACAAAGTAAATGGGAACTGCACAAGAAAAAATCCACAATAAAAATACAAGACAAACGTAAACAACAATAGGAACTCGGGACAGCCGGACTTGGTACCGGTACTAGCAAAAGCCAGCGGTAGGGTTAAACCGGTTTATGGGTACCCTAACCTCCCCTTTCTCTGTCCCGATCCCTATATTAAAATAAACATACGAATAAAACCCATACAGGTAGACTACTAACTCCATGACCACAATCTAGAAAAGAAAATTGGGGGAACAAAACGTAATTTAGAAAGATGGGTCAAAGAGTGCTCACCGCTAAACTGCCGGATAGCTCAATGAGCCTAGTCTGCTGGTAAAACACTGTCGCACTACGGAACTTTTTAGCTAACCCGACCTTAAGGGTCAAGTTAGATAAAAAGTTCAGCTCATTAAAATTATTGCAGTTGGAGTTAACATATGTGTTATGGTCTCATGTTCATTTACTCCATATCCTTTCGTAAAATAGCTATTGCCTTCACTTGGCCTCCGTCGTCCGCCCGTCCGTCGTAAACTTTTTTCAAAAATCTTCTCCTCTGATTCGCTGAGCAAATTTTGACCAAACTTTGCTTGGATCATCACAAGGGTATCAAGTTCAAAACTGTATCTGAAGAGTCCAAGGACCGAACAACATGGCTACCGTTACTATAAATAGCACAAAGCGGTTAATTGCTTTTTTGGTACATAATTCAAAAACCGTTACAGATATCAAAATTCCGACGGGATAAATGTGTTCAGCATGACAAAATCTACCTGTCCTGCAATTTTACACAAATTCTGTTTACTGGTTTTGGACTTATTGCCCTTTTTTAAATTTGAATATTTTATATTTTTTATAAAAAAAAACTTTGACAGATAAAGAACAACTTTATATTTCAAAAATGTTCAGCCTGTCAAGCTCTTCCGATCTGGAAATTTGGAAGAAAATCTTAATACTCGTACTCGAAAAAAAAAGATAAAGGTAAAGCTTGAATTGCAAAAATGTTCAGCATATCAAGATCTACCAACTTGGCAATTTTGAAGAAAAATCTGATAACCCATATAGGAGTTATTGTCCTTTATTGATTGAATTTTTGGTGATTTTATACATTTTGTCTTATATTTTCTTGATCAAAAGGGATTTTAAATGCCTGACCTATAAATAAAATCAATGACCTATTGAGGAATATTTAAATGTCTTTTGTAAACATTTTAGGCAAAAACACCAACCTATTGATCAATTCTCTCAGCAATAGGATTACTTACCACATTTTAAAAATAAATTGTAACATCCTAGAAAATGAGAGCCTTTAACATTGAGTTTATTTGAACTGTCTATGTCAGCCATGGGTCAGGTGAGCTAAACAGACTCTTGAGAGCCTCTAGTTAATTAATCGTATGAGACGGATTTTTTTTTTGAAGCCTTGATTAATAAGGCTGTCACGGCGATAACTATATCTAATGAGAAAGTCTGTATAGTTCGTGCTAGCTCTCAGCTGTGAAACATACAATCCGTAAGCAGGAGAAGGTGGGATATTACTGTCCATGTTAGGGAAATTGAAATTGTAAATGGATATTTGACCCTCAAAACGAAATCGGTGCCCCGGACAAGATGTAATGTTTTTGTGATTTTAAAGCAATCAAGATTTTATTTTCAATTTAGCGTAGGTAAAGGGCGAAAATAACCAGATTTGACAGGGCAGATATTTGTCCGAGGAATGAAGATAGTGTAATTGGTAACTGAGGATTAGTTTTCAGCATTCAAATGAGTTGTTACATAATATAGTCTGTAAGTCTCGTTATGTGACACAAGGAATTCACGATAAAATTGAATTTCGAAAACGTTTCCCGCCAAAACATGACGTTTGGAATTATGGCGATCAAATTTTTGTTCGAAACAACGGCAGCAAAATACCGAAGAAACTAAGGAATCGCATTTACAAAAATCTAAGTCTTAAGACATGGCAAAAACGAGAACACCGAAAACAACGACGGCAGACAGCCACAAATCACAGAAACAAAAAACACAACATTCAAAACCAAGGCACTCGCAGTGTGAACGTCCATTATTTTGGTGGAAAATGCAATTTCCAGGTACACTTTATGTGCCTGGAGGTTTCAAAATTACAGGTCCTATTGTTGCATTAGAATTGTTAATGGTCAAACTCACCTTTAAATGATATTTTGTTGTCATTGTTTAAATCTGCGTCTTTGAACTGTTTTTCTATGCTATCGTCAGACATGTATTCACCAAGTACCTTTTTCATCTCATCAAGAGTTATAAATCCACTGTTATCCTTATCAAATTTTCTGAAATCTTTCTTACACATATCATTCCTTTTATCTATTTTTTCAAGCAGAGTTTTCATTATCTGTTCGTATTCATCATATTCTATGAAACCACTTCCTAGAAAACAAACACTCAAAAGACATTGAAAAAAAAATTCATAAGTTACAGGCTTGATTTTTAACTTAAGGTAGTAGACCTAGGTTAAGGGACATAATTCTTAAAAATCACAGGTGAGTTTGTTGAAATCATTTTCATAAACAGATTCTAAGCCTCTGAGTAACATAGATGATTTTTTTATTCTTTTTCATGTCAATGCTTAAAAAGCATTGATGAAACTAACTATTTCAAACGTCTAACTGATTTAAAGAGTTATCTCCCTTAACCTAGGTCTACTACCTTAATAGATTAATTTTTGTCGGATCTGGTCAAAAGTGTGATCTCAACCCTTCGAGTCTTTTATTTAATTTTTCTCAAGATAATCTCAACTACTTTTCAGTCGTTCATCTGTAACAATTTTAAGAAACATTTTTATAAAGCCGACTTTTCTGTTCCTGTAGTGTCTTAATTTTTTACTTAAATGTGATAGAAAAGAAGTATTTTCTTACTTTCTAAAATATTTGTTACTGAGTGTAAGAAAATCAACATTTTTTCGAAAGATAGGGGTTCACAATTGGTGCCCACTGGAATACCAATTGTCTGCTTAAGTATCACCAAATTCAGACAAAGGTATTGTCAATCAAAAGGTCCAGTATGTTAGTGGCGTAATCCTCAATATATTGGTTGTTTGAATCGGTATACGTGGTACTAGACAAATATGAAATATTTTTGAAAAAGAAACGAAATGGGGTAAATGTCAAGGAGACAACATCCCATCTCCAGGCTAAAACGGCCCAAACAAAGCATCTAAGGGGGCACCGCAAGTCTCCAACAAAGTGAGGAAACTCACATAATTCAGCAAGCCCTAAATAGCCCCAAAAAGTAAATGAAGTGAATAAATCAATAGAAACAAACCACATCCAGTAACCCGAATATCAAGAATTGATTTGTATATGCATCTAACATTTTTTAATAGAAAAACATTGTTCGATTAGTATGTGTTATTAAGCAATGGCAGTGCATTAATTGAATGAACATGGGCGTCAGTCGTAGATTTACAGGCGACTCGAAGAGGAGCCTGTATACGGATATATTTGCCCGTCAAATCAAGATTGACGCCAATGGACTTTCAAATTATTGCGTTTCTAATGCAACCAAACAATTGTAAGTAGAAAAGGAACCTACTTTGACGAAGGCATATACATTGTGCAATTAATGATTAGTTTGACCAATCAAAGGATATGTTACATAAATGTTGCATTAGAATCTTTATTTGAGTAGTGATTGAAGACCAGAGGTATACAAAGTAGAAAAACCGAATGTTTTGATGCTGTGACAGAATTTTAGTGATAGATCTTTCACATTTTTACTTTCAAAACGCCATATTTAATTGACAAGATCGATTTCAACCAATTTTGGACAGTAATATTTTAACGGACATACTACCCATGGTACATTAGTTCCGGAAAAGGAAAATTTACCATCAGTATCATATTCCGCCATCATGTCTTTGGCTTGTTCCTTCGTCATCTTCATTTTCATCATTTTAGCACCCCTGACAAATTCCTCAGCAGACAGCTTGTTATCCTTGTTTTTATCTAGAAGGCCGAATGTTCTTTTAATTTCTGTAAAATATTTTTTCCGACTTTTCAATTAATTTTCTTTTAATCATCAACATTTTTATAATTCTTGTTTGCTTTTAATTTGATCAAAATTATTATCTCTAAAAAATAGAGCAAAATAAACTTTTATAACGTTTCCTCAATTTTCATACCAACATCTTGATTGAATTGGTGTCTAAAATTTCGGAAGTGACCACAATGATTTTTTAACACCGAGTACCAAGTTGGAAAATAGGTCTTTTCAAAAAATCATTTGGTCCGCTTTTCGGTTTAGGCATTTAAATACAATGAAACAGTTCCGGTTATCAACCCCACACGGCAAGTGTTGTACATCCTGAACACAGTTCATTACTCTGTTCATATTTAGATTACTAGGTAATTGTTTACTGTGACACTGCACTTATTTTGTTAGAATTTAAATGTATTCAGGGTTTAAATTGTGTGTTGCTAGCCAATCGTAAGAGTGATAATCGGACGCGAAGACTATTTGTTTCTTCACTTGATGGGAGAGTTCCAACCCAGGAAAAGATAACATTTTATGGAAAGGGTTTGTGTTCAAAGCGTGATGGGGATGGGAATTGTTCACTTATTCATCTGAACTACGTGTTATTTGGTTAATACGCTTACATTATTTATATCTTGTTGTAAGAGCTGAAAAAGTCGGAAGTTGATACAAATTCGTAACGTTTTTTTTAACTTTCCCGTGTTTCATAATTTATCATTTCTGTCCTTAGCCGATTTTGGCTTCTATTAAGATTATATTTGGTAATTTGTTCCCCATCAGTTTTTAAACACCTTTGACTTTATGGTCTTTCAAACGTTTCGCTTTTATCTGCACTGAAGAGACATAAATGTCGAAATGCGCAAATGCATAATCAATTATCACAGTGACTTCGGTATTTAATTACTCTTGAACATTTCACAACAAAGTGGCATTAGTCATCTTTGGCATTCTAACTTCTGTAATTACCTTACCTCAAAATCCATGGCGATAAATACCTGACAAATTAATTTTACTTATTTCTCCCGTTTTTGCCATGGTATAACTAATACCATTGGATAGTTCTGAAACTAAATTAAAGTGGATATTTTTGAAACTGAACGTTTGTCAATGTAACTTTATATTATCTTCAACTCACTTTTAAGTTTCAAAATTTTGCCAATCGTTTTGCGTGAAATTCCCATGCACGTATTTGATAAAAAAAAATTACAATATGCAAAAGAGCAAAATACATTGATTCTGGATTTGACATTTGTCTTGAATCCCTCTCCAGACGTCTTCTTCAGTCAATAATACAGGGTTATTACATGAATATTGGGGATTATTGTTCCCTGTAGAATTTTATATTGCACGAGCTTGCGGGTGCAATATTTATTCTACGAGGGATAATATTCCCTAATATTCATGCGATAACCCTTTTATTGTATAGCAAAGCAATAATTTCTGTAAATAATGGTTTTTTGTTGTCAATGACGTCATGAAATTTTGCAGAAGTGCAAATTGAAAATCTATTGCACGCTTACGTTTGGTTACTCTGTTAGGAAATATTATGTTACTATACAATAAATCGAATTCCAATGACTTTACCATTCGCATATCATTAAATATAAGATCGTTTTCACATAAGAAATTAGTGCGATCTATTCAAAATAAGATAGATTCTTTTAAAACACGTTAACGTCCACATTGAAATCGATCGCAAATATTGTACGTAAGTGTAAACGGGGGTCATAGTTCAGAGACACATTAACGAACGCAAATATGTGTAGAACTCTGTCATCTTAAGCTTATAAATTTCAGCTGCTTTAGCAAGAAACAATTTGTGTTATTGGCGATACCATGATACATTGTTTCCTCTCCAACCTTTCGGCCACTATTAAAAAGACCTTTTTCTGCACTTAATGTTTAATAGTAGGTAATGAAAGCTCAAATTTGGCCGGGCTGGATGAAACATATTTGCCAACAGCTATTCCGTTTTGTTTAACATGATGATTTCTAAAGAGACTTGATGCTGCCGATCATTAGGCAATAATAAGTAGATTAAACAAAGCGACTTACCGTTTTATAATTTCTGTCTTTTGTATTCTAGTTCAAATATTTTCATAACATTGAAAAAGATTTATTAAATGTTTACATAATCTAATATCCTGTTTTAAAATATCACAAAAACTTGTGCATTATCTACAATTTAAATTTAATTGATTGTTAATAACAATTATTACTTTATATACTTGCCCTTTGGAAAAGGTCAATGTTTAAACGGTATAAAGATTTAACAAAGATACAGTGTAATATTGTCTTGGTCCGTCGAAAGCTAAAAGACAAGCAAAAATACAAATATTCTTTATATATTCATTCATGCTCTTATTGATTGTATAAAAAATGAAAGAAAAAAAAGTAATATTTAGTAAATAGCATATAAAAGCTGGCTCATCTGGATAAGGCACGAGGAGGAAGTTCTGCTGTAAATTATAATTTTGCACAGAATTATCCTGAAGCATCGTCCCTTGGTGCCTTCTCTACCTGAGTCATCTTGTCTAATCCATAGCAAAATTTGTACTCTATATTTCAAATGTCCACAGTGCTGGTGCCTTCTGATCACTTTATTTTATTAATATTATCAATACACTTTATTTTGATAGTGTAAAATATATATATTTATATATGTGTATTTGTCTCTGTAATAATTATTTTTGTTATGTTTTGTCATCATGTCCTCAATGGACCCTTGATTGGTTAATAAAGCATATATTCTATTCTATATTCTATATTCTATATTGTGTCTTGTACGTAATTTACTTTTGACAGGGAAGATCATGTAATGTATAGATGTAATTATATATAAAGTATAGATGTAATACTAAAAGATATGAAAGAAGTCAGAAAAGCACTGAAATGGCCTCACTTTTTGCAGAATATCCTTAAATGTTATTTCTATTGAGTCAAGTTAAAATCAAATCTGTGCTAGGTGGCCATCCTTGAAAAGTAACCGCTTTAAAAAGAGATATCAATGTATTCGGCGGCTAAGTTTTACTTGATTTCAGACAGACCTATAATAACATAAATTGCCTGATCCACACCAAAGGCCTCAAAGGGGTGCCTCCACCCACAAACCACTCCCAACCAGTTCAAGAATTATGGTATATCTTGAAAACAGTTGAGATACTCCCCCTCTTAAGCATATACAAACGTTTTGCTTGTGATAGGATGACATGGTCGATGTATTACCAGAAGCCCGAATGGGTGTACCCACCCCCAACCCCTTCCTATTTAATAATTACGAATTATTAAATAATCCTCTACACCAGATATAATAATTATTGCTAATGATGAAAGGAATTGGTTGATACATACCAGAAGCCCCGAAGGGATATCCCTGTCCATACTCTAAACCCAACCAATGGAAGAATTATAGTATATCGTAAAAATAGATGAGATCCATACCCTAATCCATATATTATGTAAAGCAGCCACAGCGAAATTTGCCGCGAATTTTCTCCAAGTATCTTTTTAGATACTCGCGTCTTCACGGATTTGACATAACCGGATTTGACTCACTGATAGTGGGACGGGTGCCGCTAGCGGAGCAGGACATGCTTACCCATCCGGAGCACCTGATGTTACTCCCGGTTTTTATGGGAGTTCACACTGTCAGTACTTTAGTTTTTCGTGTTGTCTTGTATATAATGCTGTAAAATTTAAGTTTTGTCTTCGTCGGTGATGTGTGTGCTACCGATTTGTCCTTGTATTGTTTCAATACTATAGAAATTTACAAAACGCTTTTCAAAACTTCACCATGGTACTGTTTGAGGGTTAAAGAAGTAACATGTACCGTTGATGTCATTGGTTTATAGTCTAAGGGTTAGAAAATGACATTAACCAATCCGCTACCAAACAGACCTTTCAAAATACTATATGCCTCACTGATAGTGTGACGGGTGTCGCTAGCGGGGCAGGACATTCTTACCCTTCCGGAGCACCTGATGTCACTCCCGGTTTTCATGGGAGTTCACACTATGAGTACCTTAGTTCCTAATGTTTTCTTTTTATTTCCGTGCATTATAGCTGTCTCACGTCCTTGTTTTGTCTTTTGCTTTATCTGTTACCGTTTTTGCCATGTCTTTGGACTTCGATTTTTGTAGTCATTGCTTCCCTTGTTCCTTCGGTATTCTACAGCCGTTTTTTAGTAAATGTTTAAGGATAACATGGCATACTCAATGGAAAGCTAACTTTTTGCCACTACAGTCCCTGTGCTACAGGGGATTTATTCACTCAGGCATTGTATTCTTTCCTTTTGGATAAAATGCACTAGGGTAGAATATCCACCACATTTATGTTATTTTAACAGACAATTTGAGTCGAAAACAGAGGGAGTATAAGTGGTTAACTGTACACCGGAAAGGAATTATGCTTAAATACCACAATTTTGCAACAAAAAAAGTTTTCCATTACATTTTTTATGTTGTTTTAACAGATAAATTGAGTCGAAAACAGAGGGAGAATAAGTGGTTAACTGAACACCTTTATTTATTGTTATAATGCCCTGTGGTCTATGGATTAACCAAAAACGTCGGTCGGGAGTTAATAAGTTATTACGTAATTACTTTATAAAGCATTCAAAATAACTTTTTACCTATAAACAAATTCACTGAAATTTACAAGAGGAAAGCTGTCAATGTGACAGCAAACCGGGTTATCTTTTACGTGGACAGTATATCTTACACATGGGTTAACCCTGCATATTTGAAATGTACTTATAATCTTCATTAATTGTCAATGTTAAACCTTCCATCAAAGTAGCCTATTTCTGAAAGTTCAGGAACTTGGATTTTAATTAAAAATGAAAATAAAACTGCACACCTCTGATACAGGTCTCATGTTCATTTACTCCGTATCCTTTCGTGAAATATTTAATACAGGAGTTTGTCTTTTATTGCAGTGTGGAGTTGGTAAAACAATTCCCCGTGGTAGAGATGTATGCTCTTTATTTTTCTTAGATATGGTGTACTTGTACATGAGATAATATCTGTTCAATTACTATTATCTAAATTCATGTAAATTCTAAAACCGAAGGATTAACTCCCTCCATCGTAGTTTTGTCCTTAGCTATATTTGATATTACTGATTGTTCGGGTTTCGTTTGGTTTTATGAATTATAAACATTTTTTGAAATTATGGATTTCCTTTGTTTTGGTTCTAGTTCTGCTGATGAGGAATAAATTTCCGAAATAGCCATACAGCTCATTAAAATTATTGCAGTTGGAGTTCTCATATGTGTTATGGTCTCATGTTCATTTACTCCGTATCCTTTCGTGAAATACAAATGATCTGCATTATAAAAACTTTCTGTCTATTAAACTGTAGGAGATTTGTTTTGGACAAATGGGACACCCTATTGGTAAATATTTGACATAAATTACCAAAAATCAAAATCAAAGTACCATGCACACCTTTGATATATGTACAACTGATCTGCAAATCAAAAACTTCCTGTCTCAAATACTGTAGGAGATTTGCTCCGGACAAAGGGGGTACCCTATTGTTAAAAATTTGACCTAAAAATGTCTAAGTTCAACAACTGATATTTTTGACATAAATTATCAAAAATCGAAATCAAAGTACCATGCACACCTTTGATATATGTAAAATTAATGTGCAAAATAAAAATTTTCTGTCTCAAATACTGTAGGAGATTTGCTCCGGACAAATGATGTATCCATTTGGCAGCCGCCCGCCCGCCATTTTCACCATTTTAATAACCGGATTTTTCCGATGGAAAACCCGGTTAAAAATAAGTTGACGTTAGTTCTGCAAATTTAATTTTCATTTTTACCCGAACACTTTTATGTAAATTTCTCAACAAATCAAAATTCATGTTGTTCATTTGCCATCCGCACAAAGAAGTACCATGTATGCAAATAAGTAATCCATTGACAATGCATGTGGTGTCTTTATATTGGTTTGCTGGTTTGAGTAAATCATTCATCAATCACTCGCAGATCTCATTTCTTTAAAATTTGAGTGAAATAAACAATTAAGGTCAATGGAAAATATTTTTATTTGAATATTTATTATTTCAGTAAATATATGAAGAGTAGCAGCAAAACAAATACGATTTATTATGGTCCCATTTAAAAAAATTTAATTTCAGCTTCAGATATCTATAAGATGTACTCTTGATAACCCTATATATAAAGAATACTTTCATGGGATCTACTTCAGTGAATTTGAAATTAAAGAGACAACCGATGTAAACATTGAACAATCCTCCATTCAAGGATAACCTTCATCTTATATACCCAAATGAACTAGAGACCACGGATACACCATCATCAGCATCATACCTGGACATATACCTCTACATTGACAACTCTGGACGTCTGAAAACAAAACTTTACGACAAGCGTGATGATTTCGACTTTCCAATAGTGAACTTCCCGTTTTTGAGCAGTAATATTGCCACTTCTCCGGCATATGGCATGTACATTTCACAACTCATTCGCATTTGCCGTGCCTGTAGTTTGTACAGCGATTTTGTCAACAGAGCGAAATTACTGTCTCAAAAACTTATACATCAAGGGTATGTTCAGTCACTGTTGCAGTTGTCACTACAGAAGTTTAACGGTCGTCACCACGATTTGACAGACCATTATAATGTTTCGGTTTCACAAATGAGAACAGATATCTTTGGGTAGATCAAGAGTTTGTTACCGGACTAACTAACACCGACTGTGACAAAACCTGACTTTTCACTGGCAGTGTGACGGGTGCCACGCGTGGAGCAGATCATGCTTACCCTTCCGGAGCGCCTGATGATACCTCAGTTTTTATAGGGGTTCACACTACTAGTGCTTTAGTTTTGTGACGTTCTTGTTCTTTATTATTTATTTGTTTTGTCTTTGTCATACTGTCTCAACTCGTGTTGCTGTGAATTGCCGTGATTTTGGATTTATGATTTTAGAATTTCCCCTTTCCTCGTTCTTGCTTCGGTATTCGTTTGCCGATGTATGCACCAAATTCTGCTTCATACTTCAACCTTTTGGTATACGTTGACGAACATGGACGTCTGAAATTTAGTTATATGAAAAAGTGATGATTTTGACATCCCAATAGACGATTTTCATATTTACGGGATGACCGCAATTTTTTTCAAAGGGACGTTACTCGCTAACACCCGACACCCTGGTTTTCGGTCTCATTAGGTATAGGAAGGTCAGTAAATATTTACTTTCGAAACTGATAAGATTTTCACTTTAGTAAGTACACAAATAATTTGAATTATTTTTTAAAAGACAAGCAAGATATTACCCCTACCCTCATAATCGATGTCTTCATATTTGAACTTTACTGCTGCCCCTTGTTACTATAGAGCCGTAAACCAGACTGTCGGGTCAGTAGGTTACTTCCCTTTGTTGAAAACGTTATAAAAACGGAGTCAAAGTCGGGACAAGAAATGGATATGAAAATGGTCTATTGTGAACTTTTCTTTTCTCAGCAGCAGTATGCCTACTACCCCCAGCATATAACGGGTATATTTTACAATTAATTCTTTCTGTAGAGCTTGTAGTTCATGCAGTGACTTTGTGGAAAGAGCAAAAGTACTATCACACAAACGGCTGAGTCAGGGCTATGTTCAGCCGTTGTTACTTTCGTCCATTTAGAAATTCTATGGTCGTCACCACGACATCATAGATAGATACTAAGTTATTGCTAGTAGTTTTTTGTTGTTTACATGTTTATGTCCGTTTAGTTCTTTCCGAAAATTTATGAAGCCTTTGTGTGTCTTGTCCTTTTTCTACTTAGTTTACTTTATGTCTATAGGAGTCTAGGATGATGTTTATTTCGTTGAACTTGATTGATCTTTATTCAGGGGCCGACT
>MJUU01049718.1:6594-21948 GCA_002080025.1 Modiolus philippinarum
TGCCAAAGAAAATGCTGCTACAAACCTTGATTATGTACTTTGTAAACTCGAGTTTCCCACGGAAGCTAAATATGCCTCAATTTGAAGATGTATCATTTTATAAAAGCATTATTTTCTTTAAAAATTCTCCATTTACATGGTTTTGCTTTTACATTAAAAACGTATTCATTCTCTCCCATGCATGTGTTTTAAGAATAATTCAAAGAATTGTACTTTCGAAAGTTTAACCATGTTAACGGGAAAGTTAGTGTCGTAAATAGAATATTTGCGTTTTATAAGGAAGACAGATTTTTATCTTCTCTTCGAGAGAGTAGTTCTAAATTATCCTCTGGCTAAGCAATATTGGTAGAAAAGAAACATATTTACTTAAAATGGTGATTCTGTTAAAGAAATTGTCTAAAAAAAATCTGAATTCCATTTTATTTGAAATAAAAAAGAACACATTCCATATTTACTAAATGTGTCAGAAAAAAAACATTTTTGTACTTTATTATACATATCACGAAAATAAGGAGACAACCATTACACGGGAAAAAATACAAGACATGTTTTAAAAATTTGTTAAACGATACATTTTCTGTTTGCAATACTGGTATGAAAGTTGTCCAACTCTTTTCAAGTTAACGGTGTTCCTGAATAAAAAATGTTAACGACGAAGCGGGGAAAAATACTTTGATTCCATTTTATTTAGAAATAAAGGGCTACGCTAAACGCAGCATGATACGACCGCAGCATGTCGACCACTTAAATTTGAAGTGTAAACTAAAATGAATGAGGATACAGTAATTTGCTTGACACAATAAGGACATTTACACATTAATTAACTGGCCACAAACTAGTGAAAAATTAGCTCTTTTGTTGACTATCAGCTAAAAGCTTACAAAAAGAGAAATCCAAAGAAAAAACTCGGATTGAAATCCAATGAAAAATACAGATTTCACATATTTTGAAATATTGAAATTTGGCCGCTTTGACCCCTTATGTTTGAAAACCGTATGAGCAACGCAAAATCTATTGCCATACTACTGAAAACTTACAATGAGAACAATCCAAAGAAATCCCATCAAAATCTTATGAAAAATAAACTTTTAAGATTTCACATATTTCTAATAATTTCAATTTTGTCCCCTTTGAACCCTTATAGCTCGGAAATGATAAGAGGTACGCCAGATCCTTTGCATACTATAAAAGCTTACAATGAGAGGAATCCAAAGAAAAAAAAATCCAATCAAAATCTGATGTAAATTAAAGATTTCACATATTTCTAAAAATTGCAATTTTGGCCCATTTGAGCACTAATAGCTCAGAAACAGTAAGAGCTACGCCAAATCTGTTGATATACTACTGAAAGACTACAATTAGGAGAATCTAAAGAGAAAAACCCATTGAAATCAGATGAAAACTAAAAAGTTTAGTAATTCGCATGATTGCAATTTTGACCCCGTTTGGTCCCCTCATAGTTTGGAAAGGATACAAGTTATACAAAATCTGATGGTGCAGGGCTATATTAATTTTTCATAAGGGCTATATAGATTTTTCATAAGGAACCGATTACAAAATATGCATCCAAATCGGACTTAAAATTAAAAATTTTTTTTTTTGAAATTCGCCCCTTTTGGGCCCATTTATCTGCCTCGTGAAATCTATTGGCGTACTACAGATTAATTGGAAATTTTGTAAGGAGTACACTGAAAGAAACGCCATCAAAATCTGATAAGTACTAAACAATCTACAGTCAAATATGTGAAAACACTCAATTTCACCCGTTTTGGCCCCTAATTCTGAAATTGGTGGGGACACAAATTAACGGAAAAAACAGTCATCAAGAATGTGTCAAGAAACATCACACTAAAAAAATATTCCGTCAACTAGAACCAAAGTTATGCTGTCCATAGACACGAAAATACTGAATTTAACCCCTTTTTGGTCCCTTTTTCTGAAACGAGCGGGGCAAAGAACGCGAAATTAAAACCCGGGCTTAAGCATGTGCCAAGAAACATCATACTAAAATTTGAACTCAAAAATGCGATTCCTGAAATTCAATTTCGAGATCTTGTATGAAATTAACAATGCATTTTCAATTTCAAAACATATACATTATCAGAACATGCAATTTTTAGCTCACCTGGCCTAAAAGCTTTTGCGTTCATCGTCCGGCGTCCGTCGTCCGTCCGTCAACAATTTTGAAAATCTTCTCCTCTGAAACTGCTGGCCATATTGTAACCAAATTTGGCCAAAAGTCATCACCAGGGTATGCACTTTTTGGTCGATTAGTCGGTTGGTCAAACGACATGCAGCCATTGCTAAAAATAGAACATAGGGGTAAATTGCTGTTTTTGGCCAATAACTCGAAAACCGTTAAAGATGTATAAAATCTGACAACGGTAAAAATGATCAAAATAATTAGATCTACCTACCGTGCAATTTGGAAGAAAATCTGAAAACCTATTTCGGAGTTTTGGTCCTTTTTCCGTAAAATTTTCAAAATTTATGCATTTTCTTATTTTTCATTTCAAAAAGTGTAACAGATAGAGGTTATGTGCAAATTGCAAAAATGTTCAGCATATCAAGATCAAGTACATTTTTGTAAATTAAAAAAAAAATTCAGCATATCAAGATTACCAAGAAAATCCAAAAACCCTTGTAGGAGTTATTGCCCTTTTTTCACAATTTCTTTTTAATTTTCAAATTTTTTGTCTTTATTTCCAAAACTATAGAAGATAAAACTTAAGTGTAAATTGATAAAATGTTGACCATGCTGTGGCGACTTCTAAAATGGTGTTGAAAATTGTTCGTTGACGGCCATTTTCAAAATGTCCGCCAAAAAAGGCGGGAAAATTCAACATTGTCCGATTTAAATAAAATTTTGTTTGCAAATAGATATTGATGTTGCAATCCCAAAACCGGTGTTGAAAATTGTCCGTGATCGCCATTTTCAAAATGGCCGCCAAAAAGTGGCTGCCAAAATTCAACATTATCCTATTTTTGTGAAATTTGGTTTCCAAATAGGTTTTGATGTCGCAACTTCAAAACTGATATTAAATTTGTTCGTTGACCACATCACTCAACCCAGTTTGCAATAAAATTCTCTGATAATCAAAATAACCAAAAACTCATGATAAATGAATAGTTTTGCATGTATTCGTGTTAAGTTATTATAAATTATATACGTAGTATTAAAAAGAAAAATATTTGAAAGATTTGTTTTTTTTTATTACAAAGTGCGTTTTTATTACAAACCGGGTTGTTACAGACCACCATTTTCAAAGTGGCTGCCAAAAAAGGCAGGAAAATTCAACATTGTCCGATTTCAAGAAAATTTGGTTTTAAAACAGATATTGATGTTACCACTTTAAAACCGGTGTTAAAAATTGTTAACTGCCATTTTCAAAATGGCCGCCAATAAAGGCGGGAAAATTCAACATTGTCTTATTTCAATGAAATTTGTATTGCTGTCGCAACTTCAAAACCCATGTTAAAAATTGTTTGTTGACCGCGCTTTTAAAAATGGCCACCAAAAATGGTGGGAAATGCAACATTGTCCGATTTCAATGAAATTTGGTATCCAAATAGATATTGATGTCGCTAGTCAAAACCGGTGTTGAAAATTGTTTGTTGACTGCTAATTTGAAATGACTGCCAAAAAGTCGGGAAAATTCACATTGTCTTATTTCAATGAAATTTAGTTTCGAAATAGATATTGATGTTGTTACTCAAAAATTTGGTGTTAAAAATTGTCATTGACCGCCATTTACAAAATGATGTCTCGACTTCTAAACTGGTAAGAAAGTGGTCCTTAGCAGGAACTGTTTTGTCAAAAAAAATATAGTAAAACATGATCAGACTTTAAATACAGTTCAAGATATTGGTGGTGTTCGAGCTACCAAAGTTTTAGAGACTGAAGTTCAACTGTATAACTTACAATGTTAGCTTGATTGTGGAACTGAAAGCCAGGTGAGCGATAGAGGCTTCTGGGAGCCTCTGGTTCATATTAGCCCCATTATCAGCCCATGGTCAAAAACTTCGAGCTTATCGGCTCTCGGGCTGATAATGGGTCTGACATGAAAAAAAACATGTTATTATTTTTTTTTATATTTGTCGAATTGTTTTTCTTTCTATTGTTTTAAGTGTTGAATTATATAAGACCCCGGGGACTAGCTAAATATAAGCGGATTTATTATGTTAATGTCGTTTCCCACATTTGTGATATAAATGATCATTTATAATACAATAATATCAAACATGTACATGTACTAAATTTCTACCACTTTGTCAGAGCCCTAATTACAATCAAGTACTTTAGATTTTGGCGTTCTTTTTCATTTTTTATGTCCCGGGATCTTTAGATCGGGGGCATATTGTTTTGTCATGTCTTTAACTATGTTCATTAATTTTGAACCAGATGTGATAGGCCCTTCATATTTGGTATGTGTATTGATCATGTAAAGTTGAACACCATTATGCAATTTCACTGAGGTCAGGTCAAAGGTTAAGGTCACAGAAGTAAAAAGGTCAAAATCTAGATTTTGCTTTTAAATCGTTAATTACAATTGCAAGAGGCTAGATATTCTATATGTGAATAGATCTAATGAAGCTTAGTGCAAATATCTACTAAACCTTAATTTCTAGTGAATATTACAATTTTTGGCATTAAATTTGTATTGTAGACATTGTAGACATGATCGTTACCGGGAGCATAGTGTTTGACAAACACATTTTTAGCTCACCTGGCTAATGCCAGGATGAGCTTTTGCCATCACTTTGCGTCCGTCGTCCGTCCGCCGTCCGTCTGTCCGTCGTCCGTCGTCCGTCCGGCGTAAACTTTTCATTCAAAGATCTTCTCCTTTGAAGCTACCGGGCCAATTGGAACCAATTGGAACTTGGCCACAATAGTCCTTGGGAGGTCCCTTACAAAAAAGGCGTTTTTTAGGTCCGCGCAATATCCAAGATGGCCGCCAGCATGAAACATAGTTTCAACATTGGACCCTATGACAAAACACATTCAAAGATCTTCTCCTTTGAAACCTCTGGGCCAATTGAAACTAAACTTGGCCACAATAGTCCGTAGGTGGTCCCTTGCAATAAGGTGTTTTTCAGGTCAACACGATATTCAAGATGGCCACCAGCGGGAAACATAGTTTTAACATTGGACCCTATGGGAAAACACTTTCAAAGATCTTCCGTGAAACTACTGAGCCAATTGGTACCAAATTTGGCAACAATAGTCCTTGGGTGGTCCTTTACAAAAAACGCGTTTTTCAGGATATCGCTACATCCAACATGGCCACCAGCGAGGGACATAGTTTTAACACTTGACCATATTAGAAAACATTCAAAGATCTTCTTCTCTGAAACTACTGGGCCAATTGGAACCAAACTTGGCCACAATAGTCCTTAGGTAGTTCCTTGCAAAAAAGGAGTTTTTCAGGTCAGCACGATATTCAAGATGGCCGCCAACGGGAAACATAGTTTTAACATTGGACCATATGGGAAAGCACTTTCAAAGATCTTCTTCTCTTAAACTACTGAGCCAATTTGTACCAAACTTGAACACAATAGTCCTTGGGTGGTCCCTTACAAAAATGGTATTTTTCAGGATTGCGCTACATCCAACGTGGCCGACAACAGGAAACATAGTTTTAACATTGGACCCTATGGGAAAACACTTTCAAAGAACTTCTCCTCTGAAGCTACTGGGCCAATTGAAAGTAAACTTGGCCACAATAGTCCTTAGGAGGTCCCTTGCAAAAAAGGGTTTTTCAGGTCAGCGCGATATAAATGATGGCCGCCAGCGGGGAACATAGTTTTAACATTGGACACTATGGGAAAACACATTCAAAGATCTCCTCGGAAACTACTGAGGCAATTGGATCCAAAACTGGCCACAATAGTCCTTGGGTGGTCCCTTGCAAAAGGTTGTTTTTCAGGTTTGCGTGATATCCAACATGGCAGTCAGCGGAGAACTTAGTTTTTACATTGGACCCTATGGGAAAACACATTCAAAGATCTTCTCCTCTGAAACTACTGAAATGGAACCAAGCTTTGTTAAAATAGTCCTTATGTGAACCCCTGAAAAGAAAATTGTTTTTTTTTAAGGTTAACACTTTATCCAAGATGGCTGACAGTAGGAAACGTAGTTGAACATTGACCCAATGGGAAACACTAACAGAGGTCTTCTCCCCTTAAACTAATTAGGCATGTTGGAACTATAGTTTAACTATGTATATGGGTTTTTTAACATAAAATGTCAATGTTAATCAAGTACAGGATCTTGAGAGCCCCTCGTTTAGTCATGCTGCCGCTATTTGTGTTATTTGTCTGAATTGCTGTGTTTTGGATTTTTTTTTTATTATTAGATTTTTCAATTTTCTTTCTCGTTTGCCAATGTATTGCAATTTGGTCCTCATCACATGATAAAATAAGGACCACTATTTTCATGCGCTTCCGGAATTTAGATTTAATTCTGCTTTAGCTCTAGATTGGAGATGAAATTGACTACATAATATATATATTTTTATGTTCTTCAATTCATTAATTTCTTATTGTCAATAGTCTGTTTTCCTTTTTAGGCGATTAGATGTAAAAGAGCAAGAATTTGAGTTATTGTGCTACTATAATGTCCGAAGTAACCCATGGGAAGTTGTTAGTGTGTGCAATAGACTTCGGAACCACATTTTCAGGGTATGCTTTCCAACTCACTTCAGATTTTCTTAAAGAACCAACTTCAAATATCAAGACCAACCAAGTATGGAATGCTGGAGCGGCTGCATTGATGTCTCTGAAAACACCCACATGCCTCCTTCTTGACAAAGACCAGAATTTTGTTGCCTTTGGTTACGATGCAGAAAATCAGTATACAGAACTTGCATTGGAAAATGACCATCATGATCATCTATTTTTCAAAAGATTTAAAATGTTGCTGCACAGAAATCCGGTTAGTCAATATCTATTTTTATAGAATATAACTTGCTAAATGTAACTTAAAGTGTTGCTTTGGCAGTCTTTTATATCACCTGTGAAACAATTAAATTATTGAAGACAGTCGTAGATTGGGGAAGGAGCCTGTACGAAATGTTACGCCTGGTTACAACACATAAACCAGGCGTAATATTTGTATAAATCCAGACGTAATCCGTTAAAGCACTTCCTATTGGAAACCAGGCGTAGACTGAGACGTAAACCAGGCGTCAAACACAGGCGGCGTAATATGTAAATGAGTCCGCCTGGTTTGCGAAAACCAGGCGTCATATGCAATACATCGGCAAACGAATACCGAAGCAAGAACGAGGAAAGGGGAAATTCTAAAATCATAAATCCAAAATCACGGCAATTCACAGCAACACGAATTGAGACAGTATGACAACGACAAAACAAATAACAAAAATGAACAAGAACGTCTCATAAAGCACTGGCAGCGTGAACCCCTATAAAAACAGAGGTATCATCAGGTGCTCCGGAAGGGTAAGCATGATCTGCTCCACGCGTGGTACCCGTTACACTGCCAGTGAAAAGTCCGGTTTTGTCACAGTCGATGTTAGTCAGTCCGGTAACAAACTCTGGATCTACCCAAAGATATCTGTTCTCATTTGTGAAACCGAAACATTGTAATGGTCTGTCAAATCGTGGTGACGACCGTAAAACTTCTGTAGTGACAATTGCAACAGTGACTGAACATACCCTTGATGTATAAGTTTTTGAGACAGTAATTTCGCTCTGTTGACAAAATCGCTGTACAAACTAAAGGCACGGCAATAGCGAATGAGTTGTGAAATGTACACGCCATATGCCGGAAAAGTGGGAGTATTACTGCTCAAAAACGGGAAGTTCACTATTGGAAAGTCAAAATCATCACGCTTGTCGTAAAGTTTTGTTTTCAGACGTCCAGAGCTGTCAATGTAGAGGTATAGGTCCAGGTATTATGCTGATGATGGTGTATCAGTGGTCTCTTTAATTTCTGGTTCATTTGGGTATATAAGATGAAGGTTATCCTTGAATTGAGGATTGTTCAATGAAAGAACATCATATATAACGGAAACTGAAATTAAAGGACTTGGCTAGCTTTTTGTCTTTTTTCTGAACTAGCCCTTGTATGAACCTGGCTTCATTCGAATAAAGAAACAAATCCGCCAAAAGTGGCGCACAGTTAGTCCCCATAGGTATCCCTATTGTCTGCTGGAAAACTTGTCCTCCAAATTCTACAAATATGTTATCAATCAAGAATTCCAGCATTGCAATGACATCCTCCTCTGTATACTTTTTGTGTGAATCAGTGTGATGTTTAACAAAATATGCCCCATCTTTACCTATCACTAAAAATGAATATCTTCTTTCACCCTTATTATTACAGAAAGACTGATGTATTAAATCCCGGAGTACTTACTTTCAGATAAGTCCAGACGTAATTTTATTACACACTGATATCTGTGTGCTAATTTGTGTGTGTTTAGTAAACACAAATTCATGTGTATATGAGTCCTGTTTGCAATTAAGCTTATATTTCTATAAATACAAACATGTAATAAAGAAAATTAAAGGTAATAACTTTTAAGTAAGTAATTATATACAGTTAATATCTTTTTGTGTTATTGTTTCAAAGATGCATTCATTTATCTATGCATTGTGAGCTGGCATTTAAAATACACCAAATTATGTCAGTTTAGTTATGACATAGATATGAATAATTTACATTATCTTGGGATTTTAACATGAACTAAATACTTAGTAAGTTTAAAATCCTTTTTGCATGTTCACAGATAAATTTAAACTTCATAATTTGTTTCACTGTTGATCATCTTTAAACACATCAATTGGAAGTTTTTTTTTTTAAAATATTACCAAATATAAGACTTACTATGATAATTAAAGAGTTATATTGTTCCTTTTGATTTAATCAAACTTCATATTCTTAGGTATGAGACACATTACATCTGAACAAAGACCCAGTCTAGTACATGTTCACTTCCTCCATGAATGCAAACTGAGAGCCATTTTTTGGAATTTCCCATGATCCTTTGATTTACCATGGGATGCCGGGTAAAAAGACGTAATATTTAAACTAGTACGCCTGGGAAATATTTACGCCTCCTAATATAATTTACGCCTGGTACCCATGAGTTTACGCATGGTTTGTAGTTACTCTTACGCCCGTAGCTACTATAAATTTACGTGTCCTGCTCCTTTACGCCTTGTTTTCAGTTTAAAACTTGAATTACGCCTAGTTAACGCCAGATTTCCAGGCGTAATACGCCTCATTTTTTCGTGCGGGAGGTGCCAATGGAAGAATGTTTGAGATTTCAGAAAGCTGTTGAGAGTGACATCAGCTGCCCCGGAAGCGTAAGCAAGCGCTGCTATGTTAGCAGCATTAAAGAAGAATATGTCAGTCTTTGTTGACAGATTCCTCTTTAATTCTGATTCATTTATTGTACAATGGAAAAAATAGTAATGGTGCATTACATGATACCCCGCCAAGTTTCACAAAATTTCTAATTTAAAAGGGGCATAACTCCAGACCTACATGTATGTGTACCACTGAACCTTAAATTAAACTTGGTCTGTGTTTTGTGGTAAACAATTTACATACCAAGTTTGAAGACAGTATGTTACTAGTATTTCATTCACAAGTTATGAGTACAAAACCTAAAATTTGCAAAAGTTTCATGGGCATAACTCCAGAACCCCTTAGACCTATGAACCCTAAATCAAATTTGACCAGAGTTTTGTGGTAAACAACTTACATACCAAGTTTGAGGACCTTGTGTTATTTCGTTCACAAGTTATCAGTCGGAAACCCTAAAATTCGCAAAATTTCAAAGTTTCAAGGGGCATAGCTCCAGAACCCCTTGGACCTCTGAACCATAAATCGGATTTGACCTGAGTTTTGTGGTAAACAACTTACATACCAAGTTTGAATACCTTGTGTTATTTTGTTCACACGTTATCAATCGGAAACCTTCGGGGGACGGACGGACGGACAGACAGACAGACAAGGACGGACGGACACACGACTGAGAGTATCATATAATACCTCGCCACTTCGTGTGGTGGGGTATAGAAAAAGAAGTGGATTCCATCTTCAATATTTTACATTTTATCAATATACTTTTTTTGTTATGATTACTGCAATTCACTCATTGACGACTTCCATTATAGTATCTTAGCAGAGATACTAAAATCGCCGCAGCAAATGGAGTGGAGATACCAGCAAAGACAGTATTTGGCCATGGAATATCGTTCCTGAAGGAACATGCATTGGAAAACTTCAAACGTTCAGGGACTGACTTGGACGACTCAGAGGTGCAATGGGTGATCACTGTTCCTGCAATTTGGACAGATGCTGCAAAACAGTTCATGAGAGAGGCTGCTCAAAGGGTATGGCTTGATATTGTAAACTGTATAATTGGAGATAGTTCGAGGTATCAAAGGCAAGCAGATGATACTTTTAATCGTTGAAAGACTAGAATACATTTGATCACTCAACCAGAATGGGAGAAATATCGGCTATATTTTTTGCATTAAGTAAAACCATTTTGAATTTATGTTTAATAATGACGGCAACAAATACAAAAATTAAATTTACGTGTTTATTATAAATTACAACGGTTACCATATATTCTAAAAAGAACTTTTCTTTTGGTTTTCTTTATTTTTACATCCTTGAATATTTTATTGACACTTCATATTCCTTTAAACCACACCGCGTCAACTGTAAAGACCAAAGACATGGTCAAAACGAGAACACAGAAAACAATTACGTTAGAAAGCTACAAGATGCAGAAGTAAAGATACAACATTCAAAAACCCAGGTATTCACAGTGTGAACTCCAATGAAACTGAGAGTGACATCAGCTGCTCCGGAAGGGTAAGCATGTCCTGCACTGTTAACAGCACCCGTCACACTGTCAAAATGGGAAGTCAAACTTGGTATAATAGTCAAATCTGGGAAGACGTTTGAATGATGTATGAAAGGTTCCAAACGAAGGTTGCTGAATTACTTTAAGGTAGTAGACCTAGGTTAAAAGAGATAACTATTTTAATCAGTAAGACGTTTGAATAAATCTGTTTCAGCTATGGTTTTTAAGCATTGATCTGAAAAACGTATCAAAATCATCTAGGTTACTTAGAAGCTTAGAAAATATTTATTAAAAGTTGAAGTAACGCTATAAACAAACATACTTGTGATTTTTCAGAGTTATGTCCCTTCACATAGGTCTACCTCCTTAAGGTAAATCAGAGACCAAAATACTTTACAGGAGTAAAATATGAAAGTTCATTCTATAAATTACATGTATACTCGTTTCACCCAGGTCAGATAAAAACATCGCCACCAGAGGAGGACATTTTCTGTTATTGGACCACGAGTTGCAGATATAAATTTAATATAGTTTGAAATTCTTGTTGTCATGACAAATCTAGTTTCACAAACTATACATCGCGCTAGAGTCACGACGAAACACACGTATATATTATTAAAACTGGCTGGAAATATACATGACACGTTTATTGTTCTCCTTTTGAAGTGACAGCAAATTAATAACTAGATGGGACTGTAAAACCCATACCCTCCATGCAGGTCCAAAATTTCTGCAATCTAGAGATTGACTTCCGAACTTACATTGATCCCCGTACTCAGAACAGTTGTTCGTGACCCTGGCATAATTTTTCTAAACATGTTTGAAAACGGATTATTGATATTCAATATTTTACTGAAAGGAATTTAAGGATATGTAATTGTTTTGACAGATTTCCTAAATATAATTGACTTTCAGGAAATTTACTTAACTTGGAATCAAATATTTTGGATATCTGATAAGTGAAAAAGACTTTCAGGAAATTTACCAATATTGGAATCGAAGATTTTGGAAATTTTGGTGAATTTTTTTTACTAATCGAAACTAATTCTTAAAGTATGGTTGCTAGGTAGACTTCCAACGGAAACACAAGTGGTCTTTCAAACTTTCACGAAATTTACCAAACTTGGAGTCACATTTAAAATTCTAAGTATTCAAAATTTTGTTTTCTACCAAACACTTGTTAAAATATAAGATTTTATGCTTTCAGGAAATTTACAAAAGTTGGAACCGGAATCAAAATTCCGAAAACTTATCGCAAATCTACCGACTGTATGCAATACGTCTGCATGAAGATTTAATCCCTTGATTCGAAAATGTAGGAGGAGTTTGTTTCACATGCAACATGTGTCAAAATCTAGGGCCTTTTGTTTGAACAAAGACGAATATCAAAAGTCCGAAGGGTTATTGCGCATCTACAAACTATATGCAACTATTTTACACCAAAATAAACTTCGTAATTCCAAATATGTAGGAGGAGTTTGAGTCACAAGAAAAGTGTGACGGATGGACAGACGGACGGATGGGCATACAGTCCATAAAACATCCCGGAACTTTATTCGAAAGTCGGATACAAATATATTCTCAACCTCAATACATGCAATTGGCGTTTGGTCTAAAATACCGACCGAAAACTGGCCAGTATTCCGACAAACCTTGTAATCCTTTTCCTCCTTTAGCTATCAATATAAACCATTTGTTGTTAAGAAATATATTATCTTTGTGTTAGCATTTTAAACTGTACTCATTCCTTTTTTATTTTTGTATTTAGGCTGATATATTCAATGATCAACTTGTAATTGCGTTGGAACCGGAAGCTGCTTCAGTTCTATGCAGATACACCTCCGATGCTGCTGGACAGGAAATATTTACTCCTGGTACCAAATATATGGTTGTAGATCTGGGAGGTATATGAATGATTCGTTGAAAGTACTACAAAAATAATAGAGTGCCTAAAATTTCTGCATTTATTCAGAAAAATAGTTAGCAAATGTCCGTAACTTCTTTAAAGTTATTACAAAAGCAGCATAAGACAGAGCATTACTTTTCAAATATAGGTTTTTGTCTATTTGTCGAACGGGTACCGAAGTCCTGGATGGCTCGGATAGTGATACACAAGGAGACTTTCAACCAACTCAGTGGCTGAAGATTTATCATAACGGAAAAAAATACATTTGAAACGTTTAGATTTTATCTGCACTGAAGAGACATAAGTTGTCAAAATGCGTATATGCAGAACCTAAATTCACAGTAACTTCGGTATTTAGATACTTGGTACCACTGTATCGACGCGTCTGCTGGTGGACTCTTAGTCCCCGAGGGTATTCACCAGCCTAGTAGTCAGTAGTTCGGTGCTGACCCGAAAGCCGATCCTTTTTGGAACCCTGCAATATTTATTTTTTTGTAAATTTTATTGAAAACTAAGGAGTATCTCCCTCGTGCAAAGCTCGGTCCATAGCTGATTCAGTCTTTACATTTAGATCATACTGGGTATTTGTTCTCTATCAGTTTTTTTTAACATGTTTGGGTTTATGGTCTTCCAAACGTTTAGATTTTATCTGCGCGGAAGAGGCATAAGTTGTCGAAATGCGCATATGCAGAACCTTAATTCACTGTAACTTCGATATTTAGTTATTTGAATCGATTTTGTTATGATAGTGTACATAAGAGATGACTTGACAAGACAGTTTGGGAAAATTTTTTATAGATTTTCAAAATTTGTTTTCTGAATGAAAAATAAATCCCTGAAAAGTATCCATACACCTTAAATTTGATTGTATACATACATAGTGACACTTCAATTAATAGAAGAAGCGATACCTCTCTTTACTTTGATTTTATGTGTACTGAAGAGACTATCACATGCAGATAGAAATGTCACAGTTTCGTCGGTATTTTGTTATTTGACATGTAGGGATATTCGCCATTATTATTGCATGCCACTTCGTTTTGCAACGGATGCGGATCGGGACATAAAGCTCGGGCACGACTGGCAATCTGAGATTTGATGCAACTTACCATGGGACGAATAACAGTTAGAACAACTAAATACCAAAGTTACTACAGAATTATATTCTGTAAAAAAACCTATTTCGTTAGCTTATGTCTAAATAAAAAATATGGAACACCATAAACCGAAAAATGTATACAGTTGATTAAGAACAAAATGTATAATAAATATATCAAGAACAAAATTTATAATAAATAGATCATGAACACTATTTATAATAAATAGATCAAGAACAAAATTTATAATAAATAGATCAAGAACACAATTTATAATGAATAGATCAAGAACAAAATGTATAATAAATAGATTAAGAACACAATTTATAATAAATAGATCAAGAACAAAATTTATAATAAGTAGATCAAGAACAAAATTCATAATAAATAGATCAAGAACAAAATTTATGATAAATAGGATCTAAATGAAAGACTAGAATCAACTTAGGAAAGGAATTTGCACAACAACAGAGAAACCAATATATCTCGTAAAAATTAATAAATGTACATGCGACAGAAAATATGAAAAGTTGAATGTAATAAAATGGAATAAAAAAGATAACAGGAAAGCCCCTTTTTCAATGGTGGGAATATAATTCGTCATTATCTTGATGTCAATTTCATGGCAAAAGTTTGAAAGCATGAAAGAAACTATTGTACGAAATATGTTAAGCTTTAAAAGAAAAAAAAAGAAATTATATTCTTGAAAAAGACATAAAATTGGAACCGTATGATACCATAATGAAAACTAATTTAATGGAAACGTTCATTGTTTTCAGCCTCTACATGTAAGTTAACATTTAACGTACTTATTTATGTTCCAAATCACTAGAGGATACATTTTTACATATATATCTAATAAAAACTTCTTTGTGTTCTTTATTAAAGGTGGTACTGCTGACATCACTATACATGAGGTATCGGATGATGGCTCATTGAAAGAATTGCATAGTGCAAGTGGTGGGGCATGGGGTGGAACTAAAGTTGACCAAGCGTTTGAACAACTTCTAATCGACATTGTGGAAGAAGATGTGTTTTCTGAGTTTATGAAAAAGAAGACGTCGGATCATTTCGATATGGCAAGAGAATTTGAAGTAAAAAAGAGAACAGTAAAGGAAAAAATGAGCCCAAACGTCTACATCAAGTTGCCATCAGCTTTAATCGAAACCCACACAAACATGAAGAAAAAATCATTAAAGGAAGCAATTGACCAATCAATGTATGCGGGGCGTGTATCACAGACTGCGGATAAGCTGAAGGTAGATTCTGAATTGCTGAAAGGACTGTTTCGAGATCCCCTTGAACATTTAGTTGAACATATCAGAGAAATCCTCAACCAACCCGTTGCAGAGGATACAAAAACACTTTTGTTAGTCGGAGGCTTTTCCGAATCGCCCATTGTTCAAGACACAATCAGACAGAAATTCCCGAAATATCGCGTTATAGTTCCACAGGACGCTGGTCTTGCTGTTCTGAAGGGTGCTGTCATGTATGGTCATAA
>MJUU01049718.1:30988-44389 GCA_002080025.1 Modiolus philippinarum
ACATTTTCACCAATTGAATTTCAGAAATATTTGATTCCAATTTTGGTAAATTTCCTGAAAGTGTCAAAGACCACGTATTTTTTTTAATTCTAACTAGCAACCATGCTGTTAGGGTTTGTTTCCATTAGGGCAATCATTTTCACCAATTGAATTTCAAAAATATTTGATTCCAATTTTGCGGGGATCACTGTCGTTACCAACAGTCATTACTCTAGTTTGTATGTGTACAAATTCATAAATTGGATTTCAAAAATATTTGATTCCAATTTTGGTAAATTTCCTGAAAGTCTCAAAGACCACTTATTTTTTGGAATTCTACCTAGCAACCATACTTAAATTGTTTGTTTAGTTTAAGAAAAACATTTTCATCAACTGGATTTCAAAAATATTGATTCCAATCTTGGTAAATTTCCTGAAAGTTTCAAAGACCACTTATTTTTTGGAATTATTTTTTTTTTACATGTGATGGACTATTTAAAAAAAAAAAAACTTCAACATGGGGTATATCTTTTGAATAGTAAGTGATATGGCTTTCATATTTTGCATGTGCATTCCTTGTGGCAAGACCTTTTTATTGGTACCAGAGAAGTTGACCATATGACCTTGACCTTGGCCTGTGAACAACTGCATAAAAACTTTTACATTGAGCATATCTTTCGAATGGTAAGTGATGGGGCTTTCATAGTTTGCATGTGTAGGCCTTGTGGAGAGACCTTTCAGTTGGTGCCAGAATATTTGACCTTGTGACCGAGTCCTTGGCATGTGACTGTCTGGTAAAATTTCACCAGAAAAATGAAATTATATTTTGTTTTATTTTATATAAATAGAAATTAAACTCATTTATGACAAAATGTTTCTTGATATCTATAGAATTTTTTTTGTAAAAAAGATTTTTTAAATCATTCAGCATATTTTCTTCATTTATTCACTTTTGTTTTACAGGTATTTATATATGTATTATATATAACACTGATAGGCAGAACACAATGAGTTGACTATAAATAAACCAAATTGGTGGGGGGGAATTGTTTATTAATGCTTGGATAATGATTGGAGGGGTTCATTTGGGTGACTTCTGTGTTTGCCTCCAATTGCAATCATCATTTGATTGGATTAAACTTTTCAGTTGATGCCAGAATTTATTTCTACAAATTATTTTGTCAGAAGGACATTCATTGTTCAAAGTTGCTAAATGTTTCTTCTTTACTTGTACTCGGGGGCACAAGTGTTTCACAAAACACATCTTGTTCGTCTTTTATTTCCAAAACTATAGAAGATGAAGGTTAAGTTTGAATTGATATAATGTTTGCCATGCTGTGTTGATTTAAAAACTGGTGTTTAAAATTGTTTGTTGACCGCCATTTTTGAAATGGCTGCCAAAAAAAGGCAGGAAAATTCAACATTGTTCGATTTCAAAGAAATTCTGTTTCCAAATAGATATTGATGTAGCGACTTCAAAACTGGTGTTGAAAAGTGTTCGTTGACTGCCATTTTCAAAATGGCTGCCAAAAAAGGCGGGAAAATTAAACATTGTCCGATTTCAATGAAATTTGGTTTCCAAAAAAGTATTGATATGGCAACATCAAAACTGACGTTAAAAATTATTTGTTGACACCATTTTCAAAATGGCCGCCAAAAAGGTTGGAAAATTCAACATTTTCCGATTTCAATGAAATTTGGTTTCCAAATAGATTTGATGTTGCGACTTCTAAACCGGTGTCGAAAAGTGTTCGTTTACCGCCATTTTCAAAATGCACAGCGTACCAGCAGATATTTCGGGGGGAAAGCATATATGCTTAAGGGGGGAGTTTCATGGTTGTCTGGAGAAAAGGTAAGTTTGCACATTATTCAAACGCAATAATGTAATAATGCTATATACCACGGAACCCAGCAATGAATAGGCTACACGATGGTCAACAGAATAAAGATCCACACACTATAGTTTCTTCGTCATAATTTCAAACTTTCAGGTGAAAAACGATTTTTTCTAAAATTTTACCTTTCCAACATGTATATGAATGGGTTACTTGTTCATATATAATTAAAAATGCAATTTCATCAATACTTTGTCACTCAAAAATATGTGATATCAGCATTGTGTGAATATTTTACATTGTTTGTATGTGTGACGTGTGACAGGGAGGGGGAGTCATATATCTTAGCAGGGGGAAAGCAGAGGTTAAAGATTTTGCTTTCTTTCTAGTAATAATATGTTTTCGTGACAAATTTTGCTGTGTCTTTGATGCTAAAACCTTTTTTCAAGTGTGTATTGACTTAATTTGTCGGTTGTGGCAAAGAAATACCCGATAATTTCGTCAGAGGAATACTGCTGAAAAAAATCTTAGTTGTGTATAATAGTTGTATGTAAAATACACATTCAGTCACTTGTGTCTTTCTTGTAGACTGCATCGTGTTTTTGCTCTCTTCCAGGTGCATTCTCTGAAACTGTAAAGCAAAATATATAAATGTGCTTTCCCCCCGCAAAGATATATGACTTTCCCCACCGGTCACACATACAAAAAGTGTGAAATATTCGAGCAGCGCTGATATCACATATTTTTGGGCGATAAAGTATTGGTGAAATTGTATTTTTAATTTTACATGAACAAGTAAAATCATTCATATACATGTTGGAAAAGTAAAATTTTAGAAAATATCGTTTTTCACCTGAAAGTTTGAAATTATGTCGAAGTGTTCGAAGAAACTAGAGTGTGTGGATCTTTATTCTGTTGACCATCGTGTAGCCTATTAATTGCTTGGTTCCGTGGTAAATAGCATTATTTCATTATTGCATTTGAATTATGTGCAAACTTACCTTTTCTCCAGACAACCATGCAAAAATTGTTTGTTGAATATCATTTTCAGAATGGCTGCCAAGAAAGGCGGGAAAATTCAACATTGTCTGATTTCAATGAAATTTGGTTTCTAAGTGGATAGTGATGTTGCGACTTCAAAACTTGTGTTGAAAATTGTTAGTTGACTGCCATTTTCAGAATGGATGCCGTAAAAGGTGGGAAAATTTAACATTGTCTGATTTCAATGAAATTTGGTTTCCAAATTGATATTGATGTTGGGACTTCAAAACCGGAATTGAAAATTGTTTGTTGAGCCACATTTTCAAAATGGCCACAAAAAAAGGTGGGGAAATTCAACATAGTCTGATTTCAATAAAATTTGGTTTCCAAATAGATATTGATGTCGTAACTTAAAAATATGGTGTTGAAAATTGTCTTTGACTGCCATTTACAAAATGATGTCTGAACTTCAAAACTTGTGTCGAAAGTGGTCCTTAGCAAGAACGTTTTTGTCAAAAAAGCCCAACAAAGAAATATAGTAAAACATGATCAGACTTAAAATACAGATCGAACTACCAAAGTTTTAGAAATGAAGTTCAACTGTATAACTTACATGTTATCTTGATTGTGGCAACTGAAAGCCAGGTGAGAGATACAAGCTCCTTGGAGCCTCTGGTCTCTCTTTTATTGTTTTTCTGTTTTTACTTTTATTGATAGACCATGAAGGATTTTAAAATATCCTAGATCCCTGTCCCCTTTGTTTGTTCCAGTGTGCCATAAGTTTGTATCAATTGGAACTCAACATTGCAATTTTTTAGAGTTTCATTTCAATGTCATTTGTCAGCCATCTTGGCATTGCAATTTTTTTATTTTCATTTCAGGAATATATAATTGCTATGTGTCAGCCAAGTGAGACATACCAATTGCCTTTTGAAGAACATAGCAGGGAGATTTTACATGGTGAAAATTTAGAAGAAATAGAAAAGCAAACAAATGCATGTGTTGAAATCAATGAGTTGAATATGATACAAATCAAAGGAAGTGACATGGCTGTAACTCTTGCTATCTCTTCATTAGAAAACATTCTAGGTCAGTCAAGGTTAGAATTAGATGGATTTGCTGATTCAGCAGACAAATGTAGTAATGTTACAGCATCAACTAGTAACTGGGAAAAGCGTTTAAATAGCACATTTCTCAGGGCTTTATCACGGTCAAGTGATGGATCTTGTAAATTCGACGATTACCATAATACATCACCAGAAGTAAAAATGGCCATATTAAAGTGTTTAAATAATGATTACAGTGAAAATGTAGATGAAAATGAGTTGTTCAATGATAGTGGTAAAGACTCATCAGCTGGTACCACTGTTCGTCATCCAATCGTTATTTATGGTGATGACACTGTTAATAAAGAAAGTGACGAACCAGATAAAAAGTCACCTTCAACAGAAGTCAATAATATTTCTGAGCAATTGACTGACACAAACATTTCACAAAAACAGCCAACCAACAAGAAACTATTAGCTGAAACTGAAGAAGTGAAATTTTTACGAGACTTTGGAACATCAGCAGGATATACAGATGAAATAATTGATGAAGGTTTGTTATACGTTGATGACAAGACAGCACCATGTGATTTTTTAGATATTCTCAAGCAGCTTAAAAACTCAAAGAAAAATGAAGAAATTGTTCTGAATAGTTCGAAAGTAAAAGAAGACAAAGCTATGTCCTTTCCACCACCACCACAGGTAATATCAGATGAAAATGGACAGAGTAGGCGTAGCTTGCCAAAAGAATATAAACAAACTTTAATAAAGCATATGTTAGTAGAGCAAGATGGACGTATGTCTGTTGATGACCTCAAAAAATTAAATGAAGAACGTCAAAAAATTTTGAAGGAGCAATTTGGAAGTCCATCTAAACAGACTGATTCCCCTAGAGAAGGCAAAAGTCGTCGAAAAAAAAAGAACAAGAAAAGGGCAGACAAAAAAGTTAACCAGAACAATAACCTTGTTGAACAGAACATTATCACTGTTGATGATCAGGATGAAACTTGTGTATTAAAAGCATATAACAGTTCATCTGATGAAGATTGTATGATAACAGAGGTCGAAGAACCAACAGTCCCTACTTATTTACATGTACAACCAAAGTCGCCAATAGACAAATACCCACCTACTCAGAGACAGCCCCATGGACCTGAAAATATTTATGCTAGAAATAATTTTCCATCAGAACATCACCATCAAAATGTACATGTGCCCAGTTCAAGAGAGTTACGTTATATAGTCATAGATGGCAGTAATGTTGCTATGCAGTAAGTAAACATACAAAGTTAAGAATTTATTGTTTGTTCTATTAATTATCCCCCCTCAAACAAAAGTTGGGGGGTATATATGAAACACCCTGTCTGTTTGTCCATCTTCTTTAAAATTTGACAATTTCAGCAATATGTATAAACTAGTAGATAATAAGGGTACCCCTGGCCAATTTTTTTTTTTTATGCCCCGCCGTTAGGCGATTGGGGCATGAAATTTTGCCCTTGTCCGTACATCCGTCCGACCGTACGTCCATCCGTCCGTACGTACATCCGAAAATTTTTTGTCAAGGATTTCTCAGCTTGTGTATGCAGTAATGATTTGATATTTGATCTGAAGCTTTATTATGATGAGTTGTATCATGTCTCCCCTTTTCAAGTCCATAACTCATCTACTTCCTGTTTGATGATAACTTTGATTTTTTCCCATTAAAGCCATATATTGAAATTTTTCGTCAAGGATTTCTCAGCTTGTGTATGTAGTATTTTGTCTGAAGCTTTAGTATGATGTGTTGTACTGTGTCTCCCTTTTTGAAGTCTGTAACTTATCTACTTCCTGTTAGACAATAACTGATTTGTTCTCCAATTATAGCCATATATTGAAATTTTTTGTCAAGGATTTCTCAGTTTGTGTTTGTAGTAATGAGTTTGTATTTGGTCTGAAGCTTTAGTATGATGAGTTGTACCGTGTGTCCCCTTTTCAAGTCCTTAATTCATTTACTTCCTGTTTGAAGATAACTTTGATTTTTTTCCCATTATAGCCATGTATTGAAATTTTTCGTCAAGGATTTTTCGGCATTTGTATTTAGTAATGATTTGATATTTGGTCTGAAGCTTTGGTGTGATGAGTTGTACTGTGTCTTCCCTTTTCAACCTGTCACTCATGATCATCTGCTTCCTGTTTGCTGATATATATCTGGCGGGGGGCATCCGTGTCCCATGGACACATTTTCTATTATTTTGAAATGGGGAACCCTGAATGTTTTTAACCGGGTTTTCCATCGGAAAAATCCGGTTATTAAAATGGTGAAAATGGCGGGCAGCGGGTGGGCAAAGGTGTGCATGGTACTTTGATTTTGATAATATTTTTGAGAATTTATGTCAAAAATATCAGTTGTTGAACTTAGTCATTTTTACGTCAAATTTTTATACGACCGCAAAAAAATTTTTGAGGTCGTATATTGGTATGATACTGGCGGCGTCGTCGTCGGCGTCTGTAGACTCTTCGTTTCCGTGCGATAACTTCAGTTCTAGTTGATCAATCCTTAAGAAATTTTAACATAATATTGCTTGTCACAAAAGGAAGGTTGGGATTGTTTTTGGGTATTGTGGCCCCGCCCGTTTTTTTTTAAAGGGCCAAAAAGGGCCAAATTAGGTGTTTTCATATATTGGGCTGTAGAATATTTATTATTTATCGGATTTTGATGGGGTTTCTTTCAGTGTGATCCTAAGGAAATTTGGAATCGGATGTGTGTCAACGGATTTCATGTCACATGTACCGTTAATGAGATAAATGGGTTCCAAAAGGGGAAATCTCAAAAATCTATTTTTTTTTCTTTTTTTGTCCGATTTTGATGCAGTTTTTTTCATTAGATTCCTTATGAAAAATTAATATGGCGTTAACTTTTATATTTATGGTAAATTGTTTCCTTGCCAAGCTATGAGGGGCAAAACGGGACCAAAATTGCAAATTTGCTGATTACCTGAAATTTTAATTTTTCATCGAATTTCGATGGGATTTTTTTCTTTGAATTCCTCTTGATAGAAGCTTTCAGTAGTATGTCAACGGATTTTGTGTAGCTCTTACCGTTTCCGAGCTACAAGGGGTCAAAGGGGCCTAAATTGCAATTTTTTTTAATATGTGAAATCTTTATTTTCCATCGGATTTCGATGGGATTTTTTTTTTTAATTCCTCTTGATATAAGCTTTTAATAGTATGTCAACGGATTTTGCGTTGCTCTTACGGTTTCCGAGCTACAAGGGGTCAAAGGGGCCAAAATTGCAAATTTTTGAAATATGTGAAATCATTATTTTCCATCGGATTTTGATGGGATTTTTTTATTTGAATTCCTCTTGATATAAGCTTTCAGTAGTATGTCAACGGATATTGCGTAGCTCTTACCGTTTCTGAGCTACAAGGGGTCAAAGGGGTCTAAATTGCACTTTTTCGAAATATGTGAAATCTTTATTTTTCATCGGATTTCAATAGGATTTTTTTTTGTGGATCTTCTTGATATAAGCTTTCAGTAGTAAGTCAACAAATTTGGCATACTTTTTCCTGTTTCTGAGCTAAAGGGGCCAAAGGGGCCAAAATTGCAACTGATTCAAGCTCTTTATTGTGTCCATTTATTTCCTCATTCATTTAAATTGCACTCATGTTCAAATTTCAGTATTCGACATGCTGTGGTCTTATCATGCTGCGCTCGGCATAGCCCTTTATTAACAATAGGGTACCCCCTTTGTCCGGAGCAAATCTCCTACAGTATTTGAGACAGGAAGTTTTTATAATGCAGATCAATTGTACATATATCAAAGGTGTGCATGGTAGTTTGATTTTGATTTTTGATAATTTATGTCACAAATATCAGTGGTTGAACTTAGTCATTTTTATGTCAAATTTTTAACAATAGGATACCCCCTTTGTCCAGAGCAAATCTCCTTTGACAGGAAGTTTTTATTTTGCAGATTAATTGTACATACAAAATGTATAAATAGCACGCTATTAATAACTTTGAATTAAAAAAAAATCGCACGAAAAATAGCTTCAGAGAAAATCAATATTCACATATCATGCATATCCTTGCAGGGAATATTTCAGTGAATATTCAGTTGAAAGAATTACTTAACATTCCATAAAAGCATTTGTTATTTTTTACACGATGTCATTCTCAACAGACGGTGAACTTTTCTAATTATACGACCGCAAAAAAATTTTTGAGGTCGTATATTGGTATGATACTGTCCGCGTCGTCGTAGGCGTCGTCGGCGTATGTAGACTCTTCGTTTCCGTGCGATAACTTCAGTTCTAGTTGATTAATCCTTATGAAATTTCAACATAATGTTGCCTGTCACAAAAGGAAGGTTGGGATGGGTTTTGGGTATTGTGGCCCCGCCCGTTTTTTTTTAAAAGGGCCAAATTAGGTGTTTTCATATATTGGGCTGTAGAATATTTATTATTTATCGGATTTTGATTGGGTTTCTTTCAGTGTTATCCTTAGGAAATTTGGAAGCGGAAGTATGTCAACGGATTTCATGTCACATGTACCGTTAATGAGATAAATGGGTCCCAAATGGGGGAAATCTCAAAAATCTATATTTTTCATTTCTTGTCCGATTTTGATGCAGTTATTTTCATTAGATTCCTTATGGAAAATTAATATGGCGCTCAACTTTTATATTTTTGGTAACTTGTTTCCTTTCCGAGCTATGAGGGNATTAGCACTATGAGTAATCTATAGGTGTGATTTTAATGACAAATTGGTAAGGCCTCCCTTGGCAATAAAAGATTGATATATTGTAAAAGGGAAAATTTTCAGGAAGGGTTTATTTGCCTTAATTTTGTTAAGAACATATTCACAAAAATTTTCCCTCATGTAAAGGACAAGGTACGTTTTGGGTCAAAATCTGCCCTAAAAATTGAAAAAAAATAAAACAAGTGGAATACACTCACAAAGTGCATACATGTATTCCTTAAGACATATTCCGAAAATAACTGGTATGCTTCTTTGTTCTGGTTCCTTGTTTCAGTCGTCATAGCAACGGTTTCCACGCGCACATGAACGAAAATGCCAAAAAATTGCATTTTTACATGTCAATAGCAGCATTTTTCATATTGTCCGCATGCGTCGCCCAAGACGAAACTTTGTGAAAATATTCAATTTCAACCGGACATCCTACAGTTTAAATATCTTTTTGGGCGATGCATGCGGAGGTAATTAAAATATAACAAATATGTGCCACTGAAGACCTTCCGGACATGGACAAGTACATAACGAAGTCTGTAATTGTGCGTTCCGATTGTGACGATTCCCCTATTTTTGTTTTCCTGTCGTGATCCCCGAATGACCTTACAGTTCTAGGTTGTGAAAACGCATGTGATGGAATGAAATCTCATGTGATGGAATGAAATAATCAAACATTTCATGTATGGTTCAGAAAGAGCAACTAATAAATCAATTAAATCACAGATTATTTTCAGTTAGGGGAATCCCAAATTTAGAAATACCTTGGTGTTGATTCAACTTGTTGTTTTCTCAATAAATGTTAGATATTTATAAGCCCGATTGTTTGTTAGATGTTGCCAATTACAAGTGTCAAAAAATGACAGGATAACGTCCAGTCTATAAACCGTCCCCAAACGACCTAGTTTTTGACACTACGTGTTTAACGTCACCAGTTCTCGATAGGTATGTATGGAGAGCAAATTTACCAATAAAAGTTGAGGAACATCATAATCCATGTAATATTCTAACAATAATGATCGATTATGGTACAGTACTATTTTTTATGCTTTCAATTATTATGTTTATCATCATATGTTTAAATCTCAACCAAGAAATTTGTGAAAAATTTTCCAGCCCCCCCCCCCTCCCTAATAAGAGTGCAGGTGTAATGTAAGGCACAAATACTCTTATTTTCATACTATAAAAAAGTAATGTAATGTCCATTCCAGTCATTATAGATAAAATCAGACAGATAACAGTATTTCTTTTCTATTTTATTTTCTTATTTACTGTAATTGTTTATTTTCTTCTCTTTCGCAAACAAAATGTGGGCATAAAAACTTCTTTGTAACCGCACAGAAAAATGTTACATAAATCATGGACAGAAAATGTACGCAGATAGAATACTTGCACAATATCATTCTGTGTACATTTTCCGAGTATACAAAACCCCATTCCAGGGCAATCTGATTTTTGACCAATAAAAGCAGCAACAATTACAGAAGCAATAATCTGAAGGGAATGTTTGAAAGTTTCAAAATAATGATTAAAAAAATGATAATATATATAAAAATGAGAAAACAGAACTGAATTATTCGAAGGCCGCAAACTTAAAATAGCAGTGACATCGAATAAATGCATAATCTGTCTACAAAATTCAGACAGCTTGGAAACTTGATAACCTACACCAAATTCGTGAATTTTATCGCTAATACAGGGTTAAGAAATGAAAGAGTCTATATATATAATGTGTAAACTCAACGGGGTTTGATTGACAGATGCAAATACTGAAATTGCCTTGCCACCAAAGGACTTAGTTGTACCTCTAACTCATAGATATTGCAGACAGATTACACTGCTTAGGCTCCTCATGGGGTGTATTTGGAATCAAGTAATTACTATTTTCAAAGATGTGTTAATAATTAAAAAAAGATTTATGTTAGTTAATATTCACAAAATATTACAAAATCTTGTAATCAAATCACCAAGAAGACACCCCAAAATCAAATAATTAAAGAAAAATACACCTGGTAATCAAATAATCACCACCAAAACCTCAGATAATCAGGTAATCAAGAAACCTCCAGATAAGGATCACTATTTCAGCCATCTTTGTGAGAACAAGGAAACTCTTAAATAATGAGAACAACAAAGTTATTTTGATACCTTTTCAATAGCATAATATAGTCAGTTTTCTTTTGAATTCAATTTGGTTTTTTACTACTTATCTCGAATGTGTGCCACTAAATACCAAGAAAATTCTCCGTGTTTCGTAGATCTATTGTTTGTCTCTTTTTGAATAAGCATGATGCTAGATTCCCTTATAGTTCACCTGGCTATAGCTAGGGTGAGCTTTTGTAATCACTTGGCGTCCGTCATCTGTCCATACGTTCGTCGTAAAGTCCTCATTAAGAGATCTCCTCTGAATGACAGGACATAAAGGAACCAATCTAGGTCAAAAGCATGGTCTCCTGTCAAATCTGCACTTCATCCAATATGATTGCCAGAATGAAACATTTTTTTTTTTCTTTGCAAATATCCCAAATCTAAAGACGGCTACCACGATTAAGATATTCCGTAAAACCCCTTTCATAGATCTCCTCTTAGACCACTGGGCTATTTTGAGTTAAACGTCGTCGCAATAATCCTTTTACGGTTTGCACCAAATCCATATTGGTTGATTGATTGATTAAATATTGTTTCACGTCTACTCAGCAATATTTCAGCTATATCAAGACGAGAACAAGTTTGTTAATAAATAATCACTTTGGGGTATGGAAAGGGCCATGGGACGGGAAAAATTCTGACTGCCACTGGAAAAGTAGGGTGAAGTCGAAAAGGGCGGAGAATTTAGCCTTGTAGCCGATCACCTACGGACCACTTAAAAAAGAGCTTGCTACAAGGGTTCTTTAATGTGCAGGAAGCGTGGCATTTCTTCTAACACGTGGACCTGAGTTTACATCCCATCCGAAAGATGGGTTGTGTATTTATTCATCCCGCACAACCACGGAATGGGTCCTATTTCTATATTCCGGGACCCTCGGGGTCAGCCCCCGTTTAGGAGGGGTCACACCCCGCAAGCCGGAGATATTAGGTCCTATTTCTATATCCCGGGGTTCCCTTGGGGTCCTCTGTTAGGAAGACTCATACTCCAAGCTCAGAGGATGCTGCGGGCCTATTCATAAGCCGGGACCGCGCACGGCGGAAATCCATNTTGGCTGTCCGCATGGAACATAAACCTTGGACCATATAGGAGGTCTGCGATGTAACTAATGATGTCACAAAATCTAATTTACATATGCAAATTAGAATTTTTGGGTTGCAAAGCTCAAGGTTTACCATTTTAATTTTTTTTATCTTTTATTACTTTTTTGATTTTGAATTTGAAAAACCTTTCAAAATATCTCCTCAAAATATTTTGGCCATTCATAATCAACTTGGTCACAATGGTATTTAGATGGACCACTTTAAGAAAGTTTCAGACTAGTTTGCACCTTATCCAAGATGGTCAAATGCATGGGAATATAGTTAATAAACTTGCTAGTCTACCCACAAGGGGAATATAGCGCAACTCCTAATGTTTTTGTTTTTTATGCCAGGAAGTGTTTTTATGTTGCATATACATGTACATGATGTTTTACGGAGTTTGAGAAGTGTATGTAGTAAAAGATTTTGATATTCACCAAGGGTACAACTCATCCTGCAGTTTGATCATCGGCTACATATGCTAGGAAGTTTTAATTTTGCAGATCATATGTACTTATATTGAAGATAGGCGTCTGATAAAGGATCATAAAGATATAATAGAATTTGGTGCATTACTTTAAATATGCACGTTGTTGAACGTTGTCATTTCTCGGTGAATTAGTTAAAGAAGATACATGATTTAATTTGTACTCGTAACGTGTCCGTCATTGTTTATGTTGCACATAATTTCTACTTAATGGATAGGTTTACTTTATTCAAATTACTGAACTTGGCAATCAATATGTGTCTTGTGGCAATTGTTGATAGCCTCAACGTGCATTTATCGGGGATCATATGTGTCTAACAAACACAAACATCATTACCAAAAATCATACTTCTGTTTTAACCTTGTGCGGGGGCATGGTATCCTCTAGTTTAATGTATGAAAGATGTCTTATACTTAAAAATACAGAGCTTAAAAATGTTGTATTTATAGTGTTACCCTTGGGCAATCTTTATTTTTCACAGCACGACATCTTACACCGGCATATCCCGTCTTCGAAAATAGACAATCTTTTTTATTCAAAGCAAGACTTCATACATCGGCGGATCCCGTCTTCGAAAATAGGCAATCCCGTCTTTGAAAATAGGCAATCTTTTTTTCACAGCAGGATTTCATACACAGGAGGATCCCGTCTTCGAAAAAGAAAGGTTCCGGATGCGTCCCAGAAAAATGGGTTCCAATCGATTTTTTACCATTTTTGTCAATTTTTGCCTAAATAGAATTTAAATATTTTCCAGCAAAGGGGGGTACCAACCCCCGGAACCCCCTGAATTCGCCAATTTCATATGTCGATTAAAACGATCGACATAGTAAGTTGAGATCATGACTTACTATGTCGAGCGAGCGACTTCATGACTCAAGTGTAGTGCGCACGACTTACTTAATCAAGCGCATTTAGTATCCAGATTTGATTGATAAATATTCAATTCCTATTTCCAATTTTATTGAAGACGGTTTTGTTTAAGTTTTGGCTTCTTCCTTGATGTTTCTCTCTTTTTGCAACTGTAGTGTGATCTGTGCACCGAGCGACAAAAATATTTTACCTGTATGAGACTAGGCTTGTACATCGAACGACAAAAATATTTATCTATTAGA
>MJUU01049718.1:47698-58671 GCA_002080025.1 Modiolus philippinarum
TTTGTTTACAAAATCTGCGCATGCTCATGGTTATGTAATTAAACAAAGGATACTTCAATCATTAGGCGGGAAAATTTGAACTTCAATATTCAAGTGTTGTAAATATCTCATGAAGATGTATAGAGGTTTTCAGAAATTGGTAAATTTTGGTTATCTCCCCTGATCACGATAGGTCCGCCATTAAGAGGTAGACGGGTACCACACACAGTACATTACTTATACTGATAAATTATTGGAAAAAACACTTTCTAACCTTTATCATTTCAAGACATGAGTTTGTTTCATCTACATTTGAAAAAAAAAGTTTTAATTTAGCATTGTATTTTTTAAAATTTATTAATTATAAAATTATCCAGAGATATATGCTTAAAGTAAATCTTACAGCACACTAAAATACACGTACTAAAATATTTCACAGAGTAATCATAAAACCTGAAATGATACATGTAAAACCCCAATAAACAAGTTGTCAACCTTTCCTGTGAATATACTCTATGTTGTCCCAATTAACACAGGTACCTGTATACCCTTTGAAGTATGCAAGCTACTCTTAAATCTAGCTGAATGTGAAAAAAATCAACAAGTTTTAAAATAAGCAAACAGTTTATCAAAAAAAAAATAGATTTTCGATAAAAAAGAAACTGAAGAACAAGATACACAAAAAACATTTGTAATTTATATAGCTAGGTTAACCTGTCTTAAAATATTTACTTCAAAGACATAATCTCAAAAGAACTTTAATAATAGAAAATGAAAAAGCAGGCGACTTTCGCGGATTTAATGTGGCAAAGTGGAATATCATTATCAAACAACGTCAGAATACACCTTTTTTGGAAGATGTGTCAGTTTGCACGTGTTTTACTTGAAAATATAACCGACAACTCAGATACAACGTAATTGTAAAAATTTGAAGCTTACGGGGAGTCCCGTTTTCAGATATCAAGATATTCAATCAAGGCAAATATAACACTTAATGCAATACACATAACTTACTGAACAGAACACATCATGACCATATTTGAAGCCAATGGGGAGCTCTTTTTTATGAAAAAAATATACGATTAAGCTTATTAAACTATGAGAAATGCACATTATGCAATATACCTAAAGCAAAGCTGACAGAGGACCCGCTATTTGAAATAACTCTTAAGCAATACACATAATACGTTTCTACATTCAGGAGTTGTAACCAAATAATGAAATTTGTAAAGAAATCATCCAGCAGAACAGTAAAAACACAAAATAAAATTTAATCATTAAAATATCTTTAAATTAAAAGACCTTGATTTGACTTATGATTTACAATTTTCAAACCATCAAACTTGTCCACTCAAATCCCATAAATCAACTGATTGCAAACCATCAGTCATTGCCATGAAAAAAAAATCGGAATTATGCACCTTTTCTTTCTGGAAAATGTGATAAACAGAATACACAGATTTTACAGAAAAAGTAACCCTTATTTATTTTTTCCTATTTTTTTTTAGATTCACAATGACTTTTTAATTTATACCTAAAAGAAGAAATTTTATTCATAATCTAGAAGGTTATTTTTTGCTAATGAAGTATTTAATACCGGAAGAAAATGTGTATTTGGAATTAGAATAAAAACGAAAATATTTTTAAGAAAAATAACGTAAAAGCTTTATCAAATATATATATATATATATCAAAGTTTATTACAAATAAGTGTGATTTACTCATATAAATAGAGATTTATTCCAAATATGTGCCTAATATTACAATCTATCTTTATGTGCTTATTATTACAATCTATCTTCATGTGTATTCCGATGTCAAAAACAATAAATAAAATAAACAACAAGGCCGGAAAAATATATTTCTTTATTCTTTTAATTTATTCTTGGGCAAAATCATTAACTGATACGTATTTCTATTTTCATTTTGGATGCATCTCGTGAATACGGTACCTACGGTACCTATAAATTTCAAATTTTCAAAAGCATATTACTACACTTAAACGTTAAATACCTGCCTTGAAACTTATTTGTTGCCATTCTGTTATCCTTTATCTTTTCAACGACTCTATGAACATGTTTCTTACATGTTGAATAAACAGGTAATTAACAATTTAATTACCCTACCTGTGCGGTACCATTCAATAATGAAGTAATCGAAAAAGCCCGAGTCGGGTCAAATCTGTCTACCTGTGTCGGATTTAGTGTTCCGGATGGAACAAGATGGCGGCCCCCACTATTTCAATTCTGAAAACGTCTATATTTACGTCCTTGATCTCATTATGTAATTTGTTTACAAATGACTGCACATGCGTATGGTTGTGTTAAAAATAAAAGCTTCAGTAGCACTGTGAAGGATAGCATGATAATTAGACTGATTGATTAGTGTTGATTGAGGCAGTCATTATTAGGACAGGTGTTGTTTACATAGCAATTAGTCAGCACTGATATCAACACATTTGACCGTATTTATTAATGTCACTGATTACCTCCCTTGTATAATTTTTCATTTTTTAAATGGTGGCCCAAAACCTTTTCTTCTGCCACTGAAATCCCCCCAAAATTGTTGAAATATTTTGAAAATTTTGTATGTAACTGTTTTTAACAATATGCTAGGATATTTTACAATACTTTTTGTTTTGTTGAAAATAAAAATAGATAATTACAGCTTTTTATAGTAAACTTTGTGTATAGTTATTATACTAAGGGGGTTTATGCACATCTCATTCATGGACATGAAAGTAAATTGCAGTTCCACTGTGTTTTCAAGAAAATGTTTGTGCTTGTGCAGGTACAACTAGATAGCTTCTGCTAATGCTTTACATGAAGTAAACTTTAAAGTTTCATCAGTCTGGCCTCACTTTATCTGATTCAAATACTGAACAAATTTTAAGTATTCTAAAATTCCCTTGTGACTAGATTTAGAGATTTTAGACTGAGGGCATTGGTTGCAGTCCTTTCAAAAAATAAAACAGCATTATTGAAAAATATTGAAATAATAGCATTATTAAAAAAAATTATAGTTGGAGATAAATGATCGTCTAACGGTAAGTGAAAGTGTGGAAAAACAATTAAATTTCTCATGCCTTCCTTCAGACCAAATTAATATATGTTCACTGCTGAAATTTGTAATTTAAGAGTTTTCTTGTATCATGCAAATGTATCTTAAGAAAGAATTTGATATTTTATCCAATGTTGATTGTAATTTATGGTCATGTATTATTTTATACTGTCAGATAATTTAATGTGCAGTCTGTGTACAGGCACAAGCACTGAACCCAATATAAACCAGGTATATCAGTAGCAAAGATACCTTAAAGTGCTTCAAGCACTTTGATTTTCCATGACCCATGGAAAAGATGCCATGGAATTCCATGGATTTCCATGGAATTCCATGGAAAATTGCTTCATTTTTCACGGAAAACACAGGCAGCATGGAAAATCTAGAGATGGGCGTTTGTCCGCAAAAACTTTAACATTTGGTATATCTTTTGAATGTTAAGTGATAGGGCTTTCATATTTTGTATGTGTATTCTTTTTGGCAAGACCTTTCAAACACTACCAAAATTTTTGACCTCGTGACCTTGTCCTTGGTATGTGATCGACTTTTTTAAAAAAAATTGTAAACTTTAACATTGGATATATCTTATGAATGGTAAGTGATATTGCTTTAGGCATGTTTTGCATGTGCATTCATTGTGGCAAGACTTTTTAAATGGTACCAGAATTTTTGACTTTGTGACCTTGACCTAGGCATGTAAACAACTGCATAAAAACTTTTAACATTGAGTATATCTTTTGAATGGTAAGTGATATGGCTTTCATATTTTGCATGTATATTCCTTGTGGAGAGACTTTTCAGATGGTACCTGAATATTTAACCATGTGACCTTGACCTTGGCGTTTACTGTCCGGTAAAATTTCACCAAAAAAAAAATAATAAAAAAAATGAAATTTTATTTTTTTTATTTCATATATAGAAACATTAAACTCATTTATGATAAAATGATTCTTGAAATCTATAGATTTTGCTTTGTTAAAAGGTCTTTTAAATTATTCAGCCTATTTTCTTCATTAATTAGCTAGGCTATGGAATAGCCTAGTTAGCTAGGCTATGGAATAGCCTAGCTATATAGATAGTTCTTGGGGGGAGGTGAGGGTCACGCTTGCTATGAAGACTATTAACCAATAAGAATTTCAGATTCTCGAAAATCAAAATGGCGTCCAGTTTCGTCCTGATAAAACGGGGCGGGGTTTAAGTTTTCTGTTTCCTTATGGAAGTTGAAAAGTATTATAAACATTTACTATAGTTGGTACTGGGAACAGGTTTGTAGAGGATGATTGGATTGGTATTGCAATATCGCTTAGCCAGATTTATAAATATAGATATGATGAAAAGAATAAGAACAGTAATGTATAAATTCAAAACCAGAAGTTAATAAATAAAGATGAGATATTGTGCAATAATCAATAATATACAAATGCTATAAAAGACTTTTCAATTGTGTTAAACAAAGCGCGATTGTAGTTTGTGGAGATACTTAGGCAATGGGGAACGAAAGGTGGAAACAGATAGAATTGTGTGTTTTTTTTTTTTTTTTTGCGGAAGAATAAAGAGCTACCGGTGTTTATTGTGTGTGCTGTAAAAGGTTTATGTTTCGAAGCCAAAATTATTGATTTTTTTTTTGAGTATACAAATACATCATGAGCCACCACACCCTTGTCAATCAAACACGCAATTTTCTATCCAAGTCTATTCCATAGCCTAGCGTATCGTTTTTATTTCATAAAAACCATTATCCGATTTATATCATCCACTTATGTTTATAAAGTCCCCTCGTGTTTTCTAGTTCATTTTCTTTTTACAGGTATTTATATGTGTATTATTTATATCAGTGATTAGGGTTGTAACTAAAAATATATATTACTCTTCTGTATCATATTCCTCGACTTTTGGGGAACCAGTATTGATGAAGTTTATGAAAGTATTTCTGAGGTAATCAAAGTACTGATAACGCTGATAGACAGAACACAATGAGTTAACTGTAAATATTCCAAAAAGAGGGGGTGATGTGATTTAACTTTTCAGTTGATACCAGAATTTATTTCTACATTATTTTGTCAGAAGGACATTAATTGTTGTTCAATTAAGTAGCTAAATGTTTCTTCTTGACTAATCTCCATGGAGGCATAAGTGTTTCACAAAACACATCTTGTTTTTTATACCCCGCCACACGAAGTGGCGAGGTATTATGTGATACCCTCAGTCGTGTGTCCGTCCGTCCGTCTGTCCGTCGGTCCGTCCCAAAGGTTTCCGACTGATAACTTGTGAATGAAATAACACAAGGTCTTCAAACTTGGTATGCAAATTGTTTACCACAAAGCTGAGGTCAAGTTCGATTTTGGTTTCAGAGGTCCAAGGGGTTCTGGAGTTATGCCCCTTTAAACTTTGAAATTTTGCAAATTTTAGGGTTCCCGACTGATTACTTGTGAACGAAATAACACAAGGTCTTCAAACTTGGTATGTAAGTTGTTTACCACAAAACTCGGGTCACGTTTGATTTTGGGTTTAGAGGTAAAGGGGGTTTTGGAGTTATGCCCCATTGAAACTTTGAAATTTTGCAAATTCTAGGGTTGCGTACTCATAACTTGTGAATGAAATAACATACTGTCTTCAAACATGGTATGTTAATTGTTTACCACAAAACACAGGCCAAGTATAATTTTGGGTTCAGCGGTACACATTGTTGTGGACTTATGCCCCTTTTAACTTAGAAATTTTGTGAAACGCTGCGGGGTATCATGTAATCCATCATTCCCTTTTTTTTTTGAGTCTCGCTGTATGATGTGCTTACTACTTGGATTTTGATTTTTGATAATTTTTCAGAAAAAATACACATACTTGAACTTTTTTAGCTCACCTGGCCTCTAAAAGGCCATGTGAGCTATTGCCATCACTTGGCGTCCGTCGTCCGTCCGTCCGTCCGTCCGTCCGTCCATTATCCCTTTTTCAAAAATCTTCTTCTCTGAAACTGCTAGGCCAATTTTAACCAAACTTTGCCTGAATCATCACCAGGATATTTAGATTCAAAATTGTGTTGGATTAGTCCGAGGACCAAACAACATGGCAGCTGTTACTAAAAATAGCACATAGGGGTAATTTGCTGTTTTTGGCAAATAACTCAAAACCCATTACAGATATCAAAAATCTGACATAGGTAAAAGTGATCAGCATGACAAGATCTACCTGCCCTGCAATTTTGAAGAAAATCTGAAAACCCGTCTTAGAGTTATTGCCCTTTTTCCGTGAAAATTTCAAAATTTTGATATTCTTTATTTTTTATCTCAAAGAGGTCAACTTTAAATTGCAAAAATGTTCAGCATATCAAGATCTACCCACCTTGAAATTTTGAAGAAAATCTGACTACCCATATAGGAGTTTTTGCCCTTTATTGGTCAAATCTAAGAAATTTGCTACTTTTTTTCATTAATTTAAAAGATCTTTTCCTCAGAAGCCACTGGGCCAATTGTTACCAAACTTTACCTGAATCATCACCAGGGTAAACAGTTTCAAAAATTGTGTTCGATTAGTCCGAAAACCAAATTAGTCCGAAAACCAAGCAACATGGCTGCTGTTACTAAAAATAGAACAAAGGGGTAAATTGCATTTTTTGCAAATAACTCGAAAGCTGTTACATATATCAAAAATCTGATTGGGAGTGAAAATAATCAGCATGTTAAGATCTTGCAATTTTAAAGAAAATGCGAAAACGAGTGTTGGAGTTGTTGCCCTTTTTCCATGAAATTTTCTGAATTTTAATATATTTTTTTTATTTTAAAAAAAGTAATAGATAGAAGTCAAGTGTAAATAGCAAAAAGGTTCAGCATATCAAGATCTACCCACTCTGAAATTTTGAAGAAAATCCAAAAATCTTTGTAGGAGTTGCTGCCCTTTTTCATGGAATTTTCAAATTTTCATATTTTCTCGTCTTTTATATCCATTACTAGAGAAGATGAAGGTTAAGTGTAAATTGATGAAAATGTTTGCCATGCTATGGCAACTTATAAACTGGTGTATAAAATTGTTCGTTGACCGCCATTTTCAAAATGGCCGCGAAAAAAAGGCTGGAAAATTCAACATTGTCTGATTTAAATAAAATTTGGTTTCCAAATAGATATTGATGTTGCAACTTCGAAACTGGTGTTGAAAATTGTTCATAGACCACCATTTTCAAAATGGCTTCCAAATAAGGCGGGAAACTTCAACATTGTCAGATCCCAATGAAATTAGGTTTCCAAGTGGATATTGATGTTGCGACTTCAAAACAGATACTGAAAATTGTTCGTTGACCGCCATTTTAAAAATGGCCGCCAAAAAAGGCGGGAAAATTTAACATTGTCCAATTTCAATGTAATTTGGTTTCCAAATGGGTATTGATGTCGCAAATTCAAACCAATATTAAAAATTGTTCGTTCACTGCCATTTCAAAATGGCCATCAAAAAAGGCTGGAAAATTCAACATTGTCCGATTTCAATGAAATTTGGTTTTCAAGTGGATATTGATCTGAGTCAGGGGCATCATCAAATACAGTTATAAATTTAATAATCTTTATTGGTTAGATTTTTCCAATTTTGAATTGTCTCCCTTAGGGAAAATTGCAGAAATAACTTAAATTGGTTATTTCTTCTACAACATGTCAAATTTTCAACCAGCTCTGGTTCAAGAAACTTGAACAACAAAACAACATGGGTTGTGTAAATTTCAAAAGATATTGATGAAGTAAAACATCTCAATTGGCAATGAACTGCTTATATTAGATAATGAACATTCAATATGCATTTAGAGTCCCTTGGGGGCTTGACTTTGACCAACATGCGTACCATGTTCCTGATGGTACGTATCAGATGTTAAAGTTTCAAATTATAAAGGGAACGTTAATTTATCAAAGAAAACTGAAAAAATTTATTATGGCCATAATCAGGATTAAAAGATCAAAGGAAATTAAAACATAACTATTTTCCATCACTTATTAAAAATGAAAATAACTGAAAATGGTTATAAAATTTATAACTGTTTTTGGTGATGCCCCTGACTGTTGATGTTGTGAATTCAAAACTGATATTAAGATTTGTTCGCTGACTGTCATTTTAAAATGGCTGCCATGCAAAAAAGGCGGGAAAATTCAACATTGTCTGATTTCAATGAAATTTGGTGTTCAAGAGGATATTGATGTTGCGACTTCAAAAGTATTGTTGAAAATTGTTTATTGACTGCCATTTTCAAAATGGCCGCCAAAAAGGCGGGAAAATTCAACATTTTCCCATTTCAATGAAATTTGGTTTCCAAAAAAATATTGATGTGGTAACTTAAAGATATGGTTTTGAAAAGTGTTGTTGACCGCCATTTACAAAATTATGTCTCAACTTCAAAACTGGTGTTGAAAGTGGTCATAGCAAGTACATTTTTGTCTAAAAAGCTCAACAAAGAAATATAGTAAATCAACTGTTTAACTTAAAATGTTTGCTTCATTGTGGCAACTGAAAGCCAGGTGAGCGATACAGGATCCTGGGAGCCTCTAGTTCATTCTATACAAAATACTGTTTAAAAGGGTTCATCATTTGTCCAGATTACTCCTCCTACCACTTTTAAGATAGGAAGTTTTTATATTGCAGGGTGATTGTGCATACATAAAAAAGTGCTTGCAACTTTGATTTTTAGATTTGCTATTTTTAAAAAAAAAAATACATATTGAGTCTGGTTTGAGCGGAATTCATTGCTAAATGTCAAGCAATGCCACATCATGTTTCTTTACCGATGGATGTGAGATCGTCATCAAACATAAAATAAACTGAAAAAGTATTCTTACCATCGCTGTCATCCGTTGTCTGACAAAAAGACTTTGTGAAGATAATCACAACATCAAAACTATCACAGGGCACTCATTAAATCAATAGTTAGGTACACGTATCTTTTGCTTAATTGTGTTTTCCAATTCCTTTTGTATTCAATGATTTGATATATATCATTTCATTTTTAGTTCGCCTAGGACTATTGGAGTACACCCGGCGTCCACGTCCGCGTCATCGTCTTCGTCCGCGTCCGCATTTAGGTATATATAGGGTCATCAAACTTGGTGTACAGATGCATCTTGGGCTATCTCACAGCCTCCAAGAAAATTAGGTTTCTTTGACCTATATTTTTTGCTTGACTGGCTTTCATTTAATTTTAGGTCCGAGTTGATATCTCAAAAACTGTACATGGCAGGATCATCTAACCTTGCATGTGCATGCATCTTTGGGGGTAGGTCAGCATCAAGGCAATATTAGGCCATGTGAGCTTTTGCCATCACTCGGCGTCTGTCGTCCGTCCGTACGTTTACTTTTATTCAAAGATCTTCTCCTCTGAAACTGCTGGACCAATACTAACCAAACTTGGCCTGAATCATCACCAGGGTATGCTCTTTCAAGTTTGTGATTTTTATGTCCGTAGACCAAACAACATGGCTGCTGTTACTAAAAAAGAACATGGGGTAAATTGCCGTTTTTATACGACCGCAAAAAATTTGAGGTCGTATAATGGTATGGCGCTGTGGTCGTCCGGCGTCGTCGTCGTCATTGTCGTCCGGCATCGTCGTCTGTAGACACTTTTGTTTTTGGTCAATAACTTAAGTTCCAGTTGACCAATCCTTATGAAATTTTACCACAATGTGCCTTGGCACAAAAGGAAGGCTGGGGTATGATTTGGACATTTTGGCCCCTCCCGTTTTCAAAAAGGGGCCAAAAAGGGAAAAATTGGATGTTTTCACATATTTGGCTGTAGAATATTTATTATTTATTGGATTTTGATGGGGTTTCTTTCCATGTGTTCCTAATTAAATTTCCTATTAGTATTATGTCAACGGATTTTATGTGGCATGTACCGTTCAGGAGATAAATGGGGCCAAAAAAGGGGCTATTTTCAAAAATATTATTTTATTTATTTTAGTCCGATTTTGATACAGTTTTTTGCAATGGATTCCTTTTGAAAATAAACATTAAGGGTCACCATCAGATTTTTGACAATTTGTTTCTTTTCCGAGCTATGAGGGGCCAAATGGGGACAAAATTGCAAATTTGCAGATTGCCTAAAATTTTTATTTTTCATCGGATTTCGATTGAGTTTTTTTTCTTTGAATTCCTCCTGATATAAGCTTACAGCAGTATGTCAACAGATTTTGCATATCTCTTACCGTTTCCAAGCTACAAGGGGTCAAAGGGGTCGAAATTGCAATTTTTCGAAATATGTGAAACCTTTATTTTTCATTGGATTTCGATAGGAATTTTTTCTTTGGATTCCTCTTGATATAAGCTTTCTGTATATTGTTGACATACCTCTTGCCTTTTCCGATATATACATATATATATATATATATATATAAGGAATTATAAGAGCTAATTTTTATTTTCCTTAGTTTGTGTGCAGCTAATTACTGGGTCAAGCTCTTTATTGTGTTCATTTAATTACTGTATCAAGCTCTTTACTGTGTCCTCATTCATTTTGAATTACACTTGTACAAATTTCAGTGTTCGACATGCTGCGGTCGTATCATGCTGCGCTCGGCGTAGCCCTTTATTTGCAAATTACTCGAAAACCGTTACAGATATCAAAAATCTAACAGAAGTAAAAATGATCAGCATGACGAGATCTACCCGCCCCGCAATTTTGAAGAATATTCGATAACCCATCTTGGAGTTATTGCCCCTTTTCCATAAAAATTTCGTCTTTTTGTTACTTTTAGTCTCATATATTGAAAATGGTAGAAGATAGAAGTGAAGTTTGAATAACAAAAATGGTCAGCATAGCAAGATCCACATTTCCTGCAATTTTGAGAAAATCTGACGACCCGCATAGGAGGTATGGCCCCTTTTTCTTTGAATTTTCACGATTTTTTAACATTTTTACTTTTATTTCAAAAACTGTTTGAGATGGAGGTTAAATGTAAATTACAAAAGTG
>MJUU01049718.1:58684-74231 GCA_002080025.1 Modiolus philippinarum
TGATTTTTGTGGTTGTACCTCATCCAAGATGGCCGCCAGCGGGGAACATAGTTTAACATAGGGACCCTATGGGAAATACATCCAAAGGTCTTTTCTCCTGAAACCACTATAAGCCAATAGGAACCAAACTTGGATACAATTGCCCTTAGCTGGTTCCCTTTAAAGTTTGTGATTTTTATGTTCGTAGCTCATCCAAGATGGTCGTCAGCACAGGACATAGTTTAAGATAGGACCATATTGGAAATGTATTCAAAGATCAGTGAAACTACTAAGCCAATTTGAACCAAACTTGATCACAATAGTCTTTAGGTGGTCCCCTTGAAAGTTTGTGATTTTTATGTTCATACCTCATTGAAGGTGGCTGCCAGCAGAGAACATAGTTTAACATAGGAACCCTATGGGAAATGCATCCAAAGATTTTCTCCTCTGAAACTACCAAGCGAAATTCAACCAAACTTGGTCACAATAGTCCTTGGCTTGTCCCCTTCAAAGGTTGTGATTTTGATTTTCGTACCTCATCCAAGATGGCCGCCAGCGTGGAACATAGATTAATATAGGGACCCTATGGGAAATGCATTCAAATGTCTTTTCCTCTGAAACTACTGAGCCAATTGGAACCAAATTTGGTTACAATTGTCTTTGGGTGGTCCCTTTCAAAGTTTGTAATTTTTATACCCCGCCACACGTAGTGGCGTGGTATTATGTGATACCCTCAGTCGTGTGTCCGTCCGTCCGTCTGTCCGTCCGTCCCCCGAAGGTTTCGGACTTATAACTTTTGAACGGAATAACATACATTCTTCAAACTTGGTATGTAGCTTGTTCACCACAAAACTCAGGTCGACCTCGAATATGGGTTCAGAGGTCCAAGGGGTTCTGGAGTTATGCCCCTTGATACTTCGAAATTTTGTGAAACGTGGCGGGGTATCATGTAATCCACCATTACTATTTTTATGTTTGTAACTCATCCAAGATTGAAAATGTAACATCTTGTGAACTGATTTATAGTATGAATGGGTGGTCTCTTCGTGATAATGAATAAAACCAGTCACCAGGTAAGCGATACACATGAGCCTCTAGTTGACTTACATTCAAGTTTACGTCCGAGTTCAGATCTTAGTAACTGTACATGGTAGGATTATCTAACCTTGCATGTGCATGCATTTTTGGCAGTAGGTCAGCATCCAGGCAAAATTAGGTCACTTTGACCTATATTTTCCGCATGATTGACTTACAATCAAGTTTACGTCTGAGTTCCTATCTAAGTAACTGTACATGGTAGGATCATCTAACCTTGCATGTGCATGCATCTTTGGGGGTAGGCCAGCATCCAGGCAAAATTAGGTAATTTACCGTTAATGTCCGAATTCATGCCTCGGTTACTGTACATGGTAAATATAAGATCATCTAGCCTTTGTATACATGCATAAGGGATGGTAAATGAGCACCCTGGCCAAATTAGGTTTCTGTGTCCATGTGCCATAACGAGGCGAACTTTGTAATCGTTGATTACTTATGTTTGAGAAATATCTGTATATATTTTTTTTAAATGATAATATTTTTTTATTTTTTTTTGCAGTCATGGAAGAGGAAAACTATTCTCGTGTAAAGGTATTCAGATTTGTATAGATTACTTTTTACAGAGAGGTCATCCAAAAATTACCTGTTTTGTACCAGCATGGCGACGTTACAGACCTAGACCTCAAAATCCTATCAGTGACCAAGAATTGTTAGTGGATCTAAATGAGAAAGGATTATTGGAGTTTACTCCCGCTAGAAGATTAGATAATAAACTTATTAGTTCATATGATGATAGGTAATGCTGTTGTTGAATAGAAATAATAATGAAATTTTTAAGAGATATACGATGTAAAAGCACAATATGAACACAAGTCCTTGCTTGAGTAAGCACCAAGTAAAATAAATGGCTTATAAATCTGTAAGCAAGCAAAGGTTTTAGGAAAACATGTTATTTTGCTTATATCATGTACTTTCCTTGCTTTTGTACTTAGCACAGGAACAGAAAATATTATAGTCAACTTGACTTCAGTAAACTGGAACCCCATAAAACCTACCCTACTGACAACTGGATTCCTTCAGAAACAGAATGATTGATTTTGGTCCTGAATTTCTACCTTTTAATAATGATAGGGGGTATCAGTCTATGACGCTTTGCACATATTCAGTTATTCTTAATTCTTTCTCTAGAGAAGGAAGGAAAAACCTTGTTGTCATTAGACATGTTAGACTTTATCAGATATCTTAAATAGTTTCTGAGTTTATCTCATAACAAGGCTTTTTTAGGACCAGCGGAGAAAATTCTTGAAGCAAAAATAGATTTTTCTAGGTCTAGATTATTGACCCCAAGTGTCAAAACCATCTGTCCAACAAATTTTCCAAAATGAGGCAGTTATAAAAAAACAATAATAAGACGAAAGCCAAAAAGTTGGAAACTGGAAATACCTTAATTAATTAATGATATGCATTTAAATATAAAGTAAAAATGATATACATTTAATTATTAAATAGTTATGTATAATATGATTAAAATTGGATATACAATACAAAATGTTTAGAGCAAATATAAATAGGTTTACTGGACAAATACAGTCAAGCAGGCCCAATATGAATTTACTGGCTCAATATGGATTTACTGGCTCAATACGGGTTTACTGGGCCAATACAGCCAGGCCCAATACGGACTTCCGGTTCATTCAGTCTTTAATAAAATGGCGGCAATATCATGAACAGAACATAATTCCATGTGAATAATCTGCTAGACTACTACAATGTAAACCAATCGTACATTTTTTATTACGATTTATTTTAAAACGGAAATTCAGTTTCATTTCCGGGATCCGATCCCGTATTTCTACATTTAATTTGCAGAAGTTCAAGGACATTAATGACAACGCTGGTTTGTTGACATTCTGAAAAATACTTTGATAGTTCAGTGATTTTTGTCTCGCCCACGACGAAAGTCGCGAAAGCGAGACATATGCGTGCAAAGTATGACGACGGCGAGGCGTTAACTTTTACTAAATGCAGGATATTTTGAAAACCCTTTGATGTAGGAACCTCATATTTTGTCTTGTGGTAGTAATAATCAAGTGCTACCTGATGGACATAGCCTTATGTGACCTTGACCTCAATTTCACGGTCTAGTAGCCACGGTAAGTTTTTCTGCTTAAGTCCATTTCTCAATAACTAGAAGTGGTAGGTTGATAATATTTGGTATGTAGGTTGGTCTTGGGTAGTACATGTCAGTCTGGTAGGTGACTTTTGTCCTTGACCTCAATTTCACGGTCTAGTGGTCACATTAACTTTTTCTGCTTAAGTCCATTTCTCAATAACTAGAAGTGGTAGGTTGATAATATTTGGTATGTAGGTTGGTCTTTGGTAGTACATGTCAGTCTGGCAGGTGACTTTTGTCCTTGACCTCAATTTCACGGTCTAGTGGCCATGTTAAGTTTTTCTGCTTAAGTCCATTTCTCAATAACAAGAAGTGGTAGGTTGATAATATTTGGTATGTAGGTTGGTCTTGGGTATAACATGTCAGTCTGGCAGGTGACTTTTGTCCTTGACCTCAATTTCACGGTCTCGTGAGGATGTTCACTTTTCTGATTAGTTCACTTAGATTTCACATCAATTTAGAGGCCAGCAGGGACGGGCGAGACATCTTTTAGGGTCTTCACTTGTTAATATGAAACATCACAGTATTCAAACATGTCAACAATCAGATTTCAACACAAAATGCTACGAAGATCAGAAAAGTAAATCTTTTTCAGGTAACCACCACTCGCTGAATTGAGCTTGAGTCATTTGCGCGGCTGACGGACATCTCAAATGTTTATCCATGTCGTCATATATGAAAAATGCAGTCACAAGTCAAATTTACAATGTTGGGGACTGTTTAACATAGCAGAAATACATGAAAATAAACTTGAGAATAAAGGAAAAGTAAACATAAAAATTGACTGACAAGTCCTTCGCCCATTTTGTTGCTATTGAATCGATAGTATATATATTTTTACATAACTATTTAATAAAAGCGTCATAGAATGTTATTTTTCATATTGGTCCTGAATTATGTCCTCGGACAGTCGTATTGGGCCTCGGACATAATACAGGACCAATATGAAAAATCCCATTCTATAACCCTATAATATAAAGTAACAATGTTTTCATTAGTGGATATTTGTAATTTTCTGTTGTCATTGTTTTTCTAGGTATGTAGTAGAGTTAGCTGAAACTGTTGATGGTATTATTGTTTCTAATGACCAGTATAGAGATCTAATGAATGAAAAAGCTAGTTGGAAAAGAATAATAGAAGAAAGGTATGGAATTAAAATATGAAATGTTAAAATTCTTTTGAAATTTTTCAATTTTTAAAGCTATCATCAAATTATTATATTATATTCTAAATATGACATGCCTTAAACGTTTTATGTCCACACCCATGGTAATTCATGCTCTTTCAATATTACCCACATGTAAAAGTGCAGTTAGAAATAAATAAATACTCTTGTAAATGTCAAATTTTTAGCTCACCTCACAAAGTGAGGGCTAAGTGATACCCCTAGCATTAGCTTCTGCGTCTGTGTTCGGGTCGGTGTCCGGTTAGTAAGAATGGATGAAGTCCATTCCTGCTTACTGATAAGTCCCACATGATGCATTTTGAGATGAGGCCTAAATTTAAATATTGTTTGTTTGTCATCAGCCGACCGACAGTATAAATTCTTCACGACTAAAATTGTTTTATTTCCGTTTACCAATACAATTGTATTTTATTGTCATTTCTTTCCACCCGAAAATCTTATATTTATAATTACCGATCAAATTGTATTTTGGGGAATTACCGGAATTTATCGTAGCTGTTTTTCATTGTTGTACAATATGTGGAATTTTTCGTCACATTTTTTCTGAAACTGTAAGTGGGATTCAATTGTTGTTTTGCACAGAGCTTCCTTATGGTCCAATTTATCTTGTAATCCCATTTCAAGGTAATGCTATAAGCACTTCCTGTTTACCGAGAACTCATTGTTTTTCATTGTTTTACAATATATGGATTTTTTCGTCACAATTTTTTCTGAAACTGTAAGTGGGATTCAATTGTTGTTTGGCACAGAGCTTCCTGATGTTCAAATATATCGTGTATTCTGATTTCAAGGCTAAGTCATAAGCACTTTCTGTTTGCCAAGACATCATTGTTTTTATACGACCGCAAAAATTTTGCGGTCGTATTATGTTATGGCGCAGTCGTCGGCGTCGGCGTCTGTGCCCAGCATAACTTTATTTCTAGTTAACGGATCATCTTCAAATTTCAGTGTGTGGTTTCTTGGCATAATGGCTATCCCGGGTTTTAATTTCGGGTTTATGGCCCCACCCGTTTCAGAAAAGGGGGCCAAAAAGGGGTAAAATTGGGTATTTTTGTGTCTGTGGACAGCATAACTTTGGTTCCAGTGAACAGATCATTTTCAAATTTTAGTATGATGTTTCTTGGCACATGCTTTAGCCCGGGCTATAATTTTATGTTCCTGGCCCCGCCCGTTTTAGAAAAAGGGGCCAAAAGGGGTTAAATTGAATGTTTTCACATATTTGACTGTAGAATCTTTATTATTTATCGGATTTTGATGGGGTTTCTTTCAGTAAACTCCTTAGAAAATTTCCAATCTGGAATATGCCAACAGATTTCACGTGGCATGTACCGTTCACGAGATAAATGGGGCCCAAAAGGGGCGAATTTCAAAATTTCATTTTTTTATTTTTTGTCCGATTTTGATGCAATTTTTTCCAAAGGATTCCTAATGAAAAATTATTGTAGCGCTCTACTATTAGATTTTTGGTAACTTATTTCCTTATGCAGCTATGAGGGGCCGAAGGGGGCCAAAATCGTAAATTTACAGATAAACGAAAAAATTTTATTTTTCATCGGATTTCGATGGGATTTTTTTCTTTGGGTTCCTCTTGATGTAAGCTTTCAGCAGTATGTCAACAGATTTGGCGTAGCTGTTACCGTTTCGGAGCTATGAGGGGCTGAAAGGGGCCAAAATTGTAAAGTTACAGATAACCTAAAACTTTGATTTTTCATCGAATTTCGATGGGATTTTATACTTTAATTCCTCTTTATGTAAGCTTTCAGTTATATGTCAGAGGATTTGGCGTAGCTCTTACCGTTTCCGAGCTATGAGGGACCGAAGGGGGCCAAAATCGTAAATTTACAGATAACCTAAAAATTTATTTTTCGTTGGATTTCGATGGGATTTTTTTCTTTGGATTCTACTTGATGTAAGCTTTCAGTAGTATATCAACGGATTTAACGTAGCTCTTGCCGTTCCCGAGCTATGAGGGGCCGAAGGGGGCCAAAATCGTAAATTAACAGATTACCTTAAATTGTTATTTTTCATTGCATTTCGTTGGGATTTTTTCTTTTGATCCCTCTTGATATAAGCTTTCAGCAACATGTCAATGGATTGGGCGTAGCTCTCACTGTTTCTGAGCTATAGAGGGTCAAAGAGGAATCATAAGGAGTCATAAGGGCTAATTTTTATTTTCCCTAGTTTGTGTCCAGCTAATTACTTGGTCAATCTCCTTATTGCGTCCATCTAATTATTGTGTCAAGCTCTTTCCTATGTCCATACTGACTTTAAATTACACTTTTTCAAATTTCAGTGGACGACATGCTGCGGTCGTATCATGCTGCGCTCGGCGCAGCCCTTTATTCATTGTTGCACAAGATATTGAATTTTTCGTCACAATTTCATTTGAAACCATAAGTGGGATTCAAGTGTTGTTTTGCACAAAGCTTCCTTATGGTACAATCTAGCTGTTGGGTATATGGATTTCAAGGCTATATTATAAGCACTTCCTGTTTGCTGATATGTCTTGTTCGTCATTGTTGTACAATATATGGCATTTTTCGTCACAATTTTTTCTGAAACTGTAAATAGGATTCAACTGTTATTATGCACAGATATTCCTTATGGTCCAATCTATTGTGTATTCGGATTTCAAGGTTATGTTATAAGCACTTCCTGTTTGCTGATATGTCATAGTTTGCATTGTTGTACAATATATGGCATTTTTCATCACATTTTTTCTGAAACTGTTAGTAGGATTCAATTGTTATTATGCACAGAGCTTCCTTATGGTCCAATCTATTGTGTATTCGGATTTCAAGGTTATGTTATAAGCACTTCTTGTTTTCAGAGACGTCATTGTTATTCATTGTTGTACAATTTATGGAATTTTTGTCACAAGTTCTTTTGAAAATGTAAGGCAGATTCAATTGTTGTGCAGACAGTTATCGTTGAACATGTTGGTTACTAGGATTATATTATTGTGTTTATACTTGAATTGTGTCCACACTTGTACTGTGTCCACACCTGTATTGTCCCTCTGCAATTAAATTTGCACTTGCCACATTGATTAAGGGTTCAATGAGGGGGTATATCAGGCTGCCATTTGGCGCCAACTCTTGTTATAGATTATTTTTTCATATTTAAAAAAATGAAACACAAAAGCATGATAAACTCCATGATTTCAGTTACCAATTGACGTATTGCCCATCTTCTAAATGATGCTGCATTTCAAGGGAAAGACATTTTAAAGTCCTAAAATCATAAGTTTTATTTCGTTTAATTTCATATTAATCACCATTTTAAATGGTTAAATGATGAAAACAGTAGAAAAAAGGGAAGTCTGTGAACATGTATTGGAATAGTGATGAAGTTAGTTTTTTGAAATATTCAAATATATTAATGTTTCAAACACCGCAGTTAAAACATTCTCTCATAGTATGTTTTTCACATGGTCAAAGAGAGAAAACTTGACGAAATCAGTTGTGTTCATTTGACTTTTTCTCCTTACTTCATTTATTTTAAAGCCAAAAGCTATCTTGTAGCCAAAAGCTATCTTGTAGCCAAAAGCTATCTTGTTAGAATTATCACTGTGTGAATTCTACGGATTCTTTGAAAAAAAGCAGCAGAGAATAAATGAAAACTCTTTAAATCTTGAGTTATTCATAAAGCAAAAGGACTGATTGTTTTCATTTAAAAATGGACCAGCGGAAAAACTGCAGCATTCTTATGACAACAGAATTATACTGCCTGAAAGCCCTAACTGTATAGATTTATAATTTTCATCGGTGATGATGTGCCATTTAACCTGTAAAATGTAATTGACAAATAACTAGTCATTTATCCCAATTTGGATATAACGACTTTTCCCAATTGGGATTAAGCCCAATCTGTTCATTGACCTTGAGTTTCTGCTAGTCCTTCATTGGTTTATGTTGTTTAATATTCAAGGTTTCCATTCTGACTGCCGTGCACAGGACTGACATTTCTTATGAAACAAATGTCTGTGCTTTGGTGGTTAATATCGTTTATATTCAACCTTTTCATCGGCATATTGCATTTTTATCCGAGTTGCGACGAAGTATGTGATGAATGGTGTCTGGGCATCCGGGCGTCAACTTTTTGTTTCCACATGATATCTTGAGAACCACATGTCATATGAAAATGAAACTTTGCACAGACATGTGTTATGGTTAGAGGAGGAATCCTATTGATTTTGAGGTTTGTGTGACAAAGGTCAAGGTCACAACTTCTAAAAATATAACAAAAATTAAACACTTCAATAAAGCCTAAAATCACATGTTTGGTATTATTTGATAATAAACATAGCTAAAAAAAGTTTTATTCTTCATATAAAGGTAGTTTTTATATTGCTAGAATATGTAAATTCATTTTATAATCCTAATTATGTACACCAACACACTTTTTTTTGGTGTCAATAACATAAAAATAACCCATTTCAGACCACCATTCAAAAAAAATTTGGGCAGGAGTCCCCCTAATAATTAAGGTGAGAGGTAGGTAAATAAGCGCCTCTACCGGTGAACATTATAAATTTCTTTAGAATGAAGGTAAAATGATTTTAACTTTCACTTTAAATTATGGTCTTTTCAAACTATAACCTATTTTTCTGAAAAATTGGTATTTTGTGGCCAAAGAAATTTCTGTTTTTATTGATATATTTTTTTTATAGGGTCACCGAATTCGTTTTCGTGGTATAGATCGCTGAATGGATGTTCATCTTTGAAATCACGCCTAAAATCATAACTTTTATCGACGACGTCGCTATTTTGATGGCAGGTTTTATCGGAAAAAAATCTATTTTTGGCGTGCCTATTCTATGTTCAACTATTTATACCGGCAAAATTAATTCGGTGACCTTATATAAAATTTACACCTTTAAAATGGGAATTTCATTGTTTAAAACATATCCTTTTTGCAGAAAAAATGTAGGCGAAGTTTTCATAAATGTGCAATTTAAAGACGTTTCATATATTATTATTCTGTACGTTCTACATGGATTCTATATAAAAACAACATAACTGATAGATTTTTCAAACATAAAAATAGCTAAACCGATTTCATTTCACCTTGGAATTCAACTTCATTTGATGCACTTGTATGTAAAATTTAATCGAAATCTAGAAAATTTGCTTTTTACGTACCTATTACTTTAAGGTAATACGTATTGCTGAAATCAGTATACTATTTACAAAAAAAATAGAATACGCAAATGTATTTTTTTTCATCTAAGATTTTATTTTAACTGGACATTGCAAAAGACTTTTAGTAATATTAAATACTTCTTCACATTAGCTTAATTACCTCCCTTAGTTGTGTCGCCTGCTGTAAGCAGAGTCGACACATAGGGATTACTATCCGTCGTCTTACGTCGTCGTCCTGAGTCTTCGTCGTCCTGAGTCGTCGTCATCCTGCGTCGTCTGTCAGTTTTTGAATCCACAACTCCTTCAAAAGTACCAGTCCGATTCCAACCAAACTTTCAGGATATGTTGTTCACTTGGTGTAGTTGTGCACCTGATACTTGGAATTTTGTTTTTACAGAGTTTAGAGGTTCATTTAGCCAAAATTCCTCATTTGTGAGTCTGTCGGTTTTGAATCTGCAACTCCTTCATAACTGCTAGTCCAATTCCAACCAAACTTTCAGGATATATTGTTCACCCGGTGTAGATGTGCACCTGATACTTAGAATTTTGATTTTACAGATTTTAGAGGTTCACGGAGCCAAAACTGCTCATTTATGAGTCTGTCTGTTTTTGAATCCTCAACTCCTTCAAAATTACTCGTCCAATTCCAACCAAACTTTTAGGATATATTTTTCACCTGGTGTAGATGGACACATTATGCTTAGAATTTTGATTGTACATATTTTAGAGGTACATGGAGCCAAAGTTGCTCATTTGTTATTCTGGTTAGTTAATCCTCAACTTCATCATAGGTATAAGTCAGATTCAAACCAAACTTGCAGGATATGTTGTTCTCCTGATCTTGTTGTGCATCTTATACATAATATTTAAATTTTACAGATTTAAGAGGTTCACTGAGCCAAAATAGCTCATTTGTCAATTTAGGTTGTTTATGTGGTACTCTTTCAAAAATATAAGTAATATTCCAACCAACCATTCAGAATTTGTTGATCACTTGATTTAATTGTGCACCTGATACTTAAGTTTTGATTTAACAGATTTTAGATGTTCACTTGACCAAAGATGGCTCTTTAGTGCAAGCGAAACAAGTGTTCCATGGAACACCCGTCAATTTTTAGATCACCTAGCCAAAGGCCATGTGAGCTTTTGCCATCACTTGGCGTCCGTCGTCCCTCTGTCCGTCCGTCCGTCCATCCGTCGTCCGTCCGTTAACTTTTATTCAAAGATCTCCTCTGAAACTACTGGGCCAATACTAATCAAACTCGGCCTGAATCATCACCAGGGTATGCTCTCTCAAGTTTATGATTTTTATGTCCGTAGACCAAACAACATGGCCGCTGTTACTAAAAATAGAACATAGGGCCAAAAGGGGCAAAATTGGGTGTTTTCACATATTTAGCTGTAAAATTTTTATTATTTATTTCAATTAATTTGCTGAAAAATGTATGCATACATGAGGGTCCTCATTGGGGGGGGGGGTCCTAGGAATCAATTAGTCATTAAGTTTTTTCCTTGGTAATCAAATAATCATTATTTTTTTACCTTGGTAATCAATAAAGTTTTGGCTTAGTAATAAAAAATATATAAAAATGCAAGCTAATAATCAAATAGTCATTAAATAAATAAATGCCCTCGTAATCAAATAATCATTTAAAAAATGTCCTGATAATCAGGTAATCAAGAAACCCATGACGGGCCTCATACATCTATTCACCATGAGCTTTGAAAAAATGTGAGAATATTAGAAAACAGTGATGATGAAAAAGGTCATTTAATTTGAATTTAAGGGATGCATGCATGATTTAAAACTTACATGTTTTATGTGGAATCTTTGATTTATTTGCACATCCATTTATCACATAGACTTTCAAAATTCCATCATAGCATTTGGTATATTAAACTCTTTATTTAACTTCTCTACAATGTTTTTTATCAAATACAATTAGAGGTCAGAATTTGAATTTCCTCTTACATTGTATCTTGGTCATCAACATGCTTGAAATCATTAATGACTTACAAGCGTCTTCATGATGAAGATTTCAAGAAAATAAATGATATTGTTTAAGTCTTTGCAATTCTTCACTTTTCTTACAACTCAAAGTTAAAGTGCTGGCATTTCTTGAAAATTCTACATTAGGAGAAAAGACTATAAACTTTGAAAAAGTAAAAGTCCTTGCAATTCTTGAATTTTCTTCAATGAAAGATAAAGTCCTTGCATTTCCTGAAAATTCTCTTTGAACAACCAAGAGAAATCCAGGGATTTCTCTGGAATTCTAATCAAAATAATTTTCCAAGGACGTCACATGATGTTATTTTGAAGAATTCCAAGGAAATGCCAGGAAATCCCAGGATTTCTCTTCTATTCTCCTATGACCAGGAAAGCATTTTGCAAGGGTTCCATATTCAACAATGTTAGAATACTAGGGAATAAATTCCCAGGAAATCCAGGGATTTCTTGCGAAGAATTCTGAGGAAATGCAGGGACGGTATTGGAACAGGAATTCCAGGGAAATCATTGGATTTCCCAAAAGCCTTCAATGGTACCTGCTACAAATTTTCCTTGGAATTCCAGGGAATTCTGAGGAATAAATTTTACATGCTTTTCCCTGCTTTTCTTGGGATTTCCTTGAATTTTTTCAATCAGTGGAAATCCAGGGAGTTCAAAGAAATCTGTCCCATCAATCATTTACTGACAAAGTCAGACCATATGGTGCTGTGAATGATGTCACCATACAGGAAGTTCACACAGTGTGCATTTTCTTCCACAGCTGAAACACACATATGTAGTGTGTATTTCCATATTGTTTTGTTATTTTTCTTTAAACTCACTTTAAAAACATTTATAAAGAAGTACTTTTTGTTGTGGTACTAGATACTAGTGTATTACTAGGCTTCTGAGATTATCTGTGTAATTGAATTGTCCTTCAATTTTTTTTACTACAGAGTGCATGGTGATAAAATAAGTTACATTGGTATAGTTGAAGAGCACAAATATATATCTTTCCTCAGTTAATAAGTTGCTGAAAAATGTATATATACATGTATTCACCATAAGCTTTGAAAAAATGTAGGAAATTTAGAAAACAGTGATGATGAAAACGGTCCAGTGATTTGAATTTAAGGCATGCCTATATGATTTAAAACTTACACGTTTTATGTGGAATCTTTTTTGTTATCCCCCCGCTTAGCGAAAGCGGGGGTGATTATCTAATGCAGTCCGTCCGTATGTACGTACGTACGTGCGTTTGTAATGCTCCCCGATAGTTCTGGAACTATAAGAGATACAAATTTGAAACTCGGCACCATACTAGAGTATGATCAGAAGTAGCGCACTGTGGATTCGGAATTTAGGTCAAACGCCCTAGGGCCAAATTATGGGCGAAAACGAATTTTCGCGATATCCAATACTGTGAATTCATTTAATTTCGTGGGTACCAATTTTCGTGGGTAGAGAAAAAAGACATTTCCTGGTGTACTTAAATTCGTGGATTGCCACTTGTTCCACGAAAAAAAAAAGGAATTTAAAGTTATAAAATAAAGATTATAAAATTCATGGCTTCAGTACCTTCAGTATTGATGTCAAAACACCAAAATTCAGAACTGTACCTGTAAATTAAAGTGTCACCTGTAATTAACAATTCATAATAATGTGTAGATATTTTGTAATTAGGTAACCATCTGACATAACCGTACTCCATTCGTTATATATAAATAGACACCTGTATTGATTGCAAAATAAACATGTCTTTTTCAGCAGAACATAATTAAACTTTAAAAGTTTAATTAATAATATGATATAAAAACTGAAGTGAGGTGGTTCTTGTCCAAACTTCTTAACTGTAAATCAACACTTTAGCGTAATTGATAAACAAAACAGGAAGCCAGTTAACGCTAATTTATTAACTGGGAAACACTTGGAAATAAAGCATTTTAACTTATTTTGCTGCTATTATATTATATCAAGAGAATGCATATTTACTTATTGTTGGATATATCTGTTAGTTTGGGGCTCAGGTACAAGTGCAAAGTTTATTACCTACGTTGATCAGGTCCTTCATTATGTTCATTCATTTGTGTTTGAAACTTGCACAAGAAAATCACATTTCGTTGAGTATTTGAATTCGTGGTTTGGGGACACCCACAAAAACCACGAAAATTGGTACCCCACGAATAAAAATGAATTCACAGTAATTGAAGAAATTTCCAAGGCCATTTGGGCTAGAAAGTTGAAACTTGGATATGGACTCACATATTATGTAGCAACTTCACAGAGGGTGTCGGAACTTTGGTATGACCCCTCAGGGCATGGCCTTTAGGGGGTCCAAAAAACGAAAAAATCGATTCCGCTGGAACTCCTCTTACACCTTAAATCGCAGAAACCTTGTAATAAGGGTATAAGTCACACTATAAAAGTTGTCTGTGTCGAAGGTTTCGGAATTTTGAAATTTGCCCTCAGGGCGGAAAAATGAGCGAAAATGTATTTCTAGATATCCAGTAATAAGCGAAATTTTCTGAAGTATTCACGTTTGGAAGCTGAAACTTTGTATGCAAGTTCGATTATATGCATCTCATTTACTGATGATAGCGGACTTTTCGTATGACCCCTGGGGGCATGCCCTGAAGGGGCCAAAAAATGTTAAACAATTAGTACTCATCAGAACGACTGGAACTCTATGTATAATTTCGATTTTTATACGACCGCAAAAAAATTTTTGAGGTCGTATATTGGTATGATACTGGCGGCGTCGTCGTCGGTGGTGTCGTCGGCGGCGTCGTCGGTGGCGTCGTCGGCGTCTGTGGACACTTCGTTCCCGTGCGATAACTTGAGTTCTAGTTGACCAATCCTTATGAAATTTTAACACAATGTTCCTTGGCACAAAGGGAAGGCTGGGATTGGTTTTGGGTATTGAAGCCCCGCCCGTTTCTGAAAAAGGGCCAAAAAGGGCAAAATTGGGTGTTTTCATATATTGCGCTGTAGAATTTATTATATATCAGATTTTGATGGGGTTTCTTTCAGTGTGCTCCTTATTAAATTTCCAATCTGTAGTATGTTAACGGATTTCACATTGCATGTACCGTTCGTGAGCTAAATGGGGCCCTAAAGGGGGGAATCTCAAAAATTTTATTTTTTTTATTTTTAGTTCGATTTTGATGCAGTTTTTTGCAATGGATTCCTTAAGAAAAATTAACTATCAGTGCACCATCAGATTTTGTTAACTTGTTTCCTTTCGGAGCTATGAGGGGCAAAACGGGGCCAAGATTGCAAATATGCTGATTACCTAAAATTTTTATTTATCATCGGATTTCGATGGGATTTTTTTCTTTAGATTCCTCTTATTGTCAGCTTTCAGGAGTATTGCAACGGATTTGTCATAGCTCTTACTGTTTTCAAGCTATAAGGGGTCAAAGGGCCCAAAATTGCAATTTTTAAAAATGTGTGAAATCTTTATTTTTCATCAGATTTTGATAGGTTTATTCTATGGATTTGTCTTGTTGTAAGCTTTTGGTAGTATGTCAACAGAATTAGCATAGCTATTACCATTTCCGAGCTATAAGGGGTCAAAGGGGCCAGAATTGCAATTTTTCTTAATGTGTCCATCAAATTACTGTCAAGCTCCATACTGTGTCCACATTCACTTTAAAATACACTTGTTCAAATTTCAGTGGTCGACATGCTGCGGTCGTATCTTGCTGCGCTCGGCGTAGCCCTTTATTTGGTTTATATTTTCATGAGGACTTATTGGAATTGCTCTTTGAATACGTTCTAAGCTTTTGGAATTTAGACCCCGGTGCCAAATTTGGTAAACTTCCTGAAAATTTCAAAGACTAATAATTTTTGAAATTCAACATGAAGTTTTATAATTAAGCAATATTTTAATGTCATCAGCTAGTATGAACACTAGGATTCCAAAATATGATTCTAATTTTGGTAAATTTCCTGAAACTCTCAAAGACCAATTATTTTTTGGAATTTTACCTAGCAACCATATCTTTTTTGATGCCTTATAGTTTTAATTATCATTTTCA
>MJUU01049719.1:0-28682 GCA_002080025.1 Modiolus philippinarum
CAATAGTCCTTTGGTGGTCCCTTACAAATAAGCTGTTTTTCAGGTCCGAGCAATATCCAAGATGGCCGGCAGCGGGAATCATAGTTTTAACATTGGACCCTATGGGAAAACACATTCAAAGATCTTCTCCTCTGAAACTATTAAGCCAATTGGCACCAAACTTGGCAACAATAGTCCTTTGGTGGTATAAAAAAGTTGTTTTTCAGGTCCGTGCTGTATTTAACATGGACGTCAGCAGGGAAGATAGTTTTAACATTGTACCCTATGGGAAAACTCATTCAAAGATCTTCTCCTCTGAAATTACTGAGCCAATGGAATCAAACTTGGTCAAAATAGTTTTTATGTGGACCCCTGAAAAGAAATTTTTTTTTCTCAGGTTCCCATTTTATCCAAGATGGCTGCCAGCAGGGTACATACATTTGTATTTTAACATTTGACCCATGGGGAACACTAACAGACGTCTTTTCTCCCTTAAACTAATTGGGCATATTGGAACTATGGTTTTATTAATATATACATGTATATGGGCTTTAACATAAAATGTCTTAATCAAGGACCAGGTGAGCGATACAGGCTCTTGAGAGCCTCTTGTATGAATGATCTTATAGATGAGATCGAAAAATTGAATGTTGGTATTCATATAGGTAATTAAAAAGTGTGTAGTATTTTTGTCAGTTAAATAAAAATGATTTCAAAAGATCTTTAAATAGATTAGAGAATTGGTGTAGTATACATTTGTGTTCATTTAAAAAATTCATTGTTACCCCCATTTAGACAATTCAAAATTGCACATCCTAAACCACAGTCTATTTCAATTTTTATTTATGAAAAACTATGGAAACTTATATTATCTTGGTTTACTGTTAACTGAGTTTTCAAATTATGAAGATATGGCAAAAACAGTTGCTAAAGCTGCTAGCAGAGCTTATGGAATATTGAAACGTAACTAAAGTAAATTAAGTAAGCTCGTGGTGGTTTTCTATGTGACGTCTTTTGAAAAGTATTTTATTGGGTAGTTTGGTCAGAAAAAGACTTTGGACCTTAATTTGGGATCCCCGTGAATTTTCAGTTGTAAATGCTATCTAATAACAAAATGCCGAGGTTACTGTGAATTTAGGTTCTGTATATGCAGAAAAATTGCAATGAGGTAATGTTATTAGGTTATACCCCAGACTTAGCACTGTATACTGACATAGGAAGGAAACAATGCATTGTTAAACAACTTTGGGCTGTTTTTAGAGTTTGGTCTAGATGTGTGTCTTCATTTTTCTGTTTTTGTCTCGTACTCGAGTGGTGTCCTTGTTTCTTAGTGTTTCCGATGATGCCATTGTCCAAGTAAAGGTTTTAAAGAATAAGATACTTGAATTGTCTAGTTCAATTTAAATTAAAATTGCTTAATCTATCTCAGTATTGTAATTTGGACTGTATTTTAGGTAAATGTATGATAAATTATATTGAAAATATGCATTTTGAGGAGCATCAAAATAAAGGACATTTTGATCATTTTTCCATTGTGAACAATAAAAACGAATATATTTTTCAAATCAGAATATTTTACTGAAAAATAATTATGTATAAATTAAAGGAGTGCTATTGCTTAATTAAGAGCAGATGTTGCCCCACTAAGAACTAAAAAAGGTAGATATGAGAGGTTAGATATAAGTGAAAGGGTGTGATCTACAATGAAATGTTTTTTGAAAATGAAAAAAATGTTTTAATTCATTGTCTAGGATATTTAAATATACGCAGTTATATTTTAATTATATATTAAATACAAAGGAAAATTTTATCAGTATGTCCTGAAACTAATTTATTAGTCCCAGGCATGTCTGATGATGTAAGGTTTTTATTTTTATTCCACAATGTATACAGTCAAAATCTACCATGAAATTTTATTTTGAAGATTTCTAATATTGATGTTTTCTTATTATAGTGTAACTGAATTCATTTTAATAAAAGTCTCCAATAACTCCTTTCAAGAGTGACATCTGACCTATCTTGGGGAAAACGCTTTGACTTCATTAACTACATTTTAGATGCTTGGTCATCCTATTATTCAAGTAGATTATCAAAATTATAATCAGTATCTATATATCACTACATTACTAGATTCCCCGTAAGAGCGATGTATGCTCTATATTCATTTCAGTTAGGGTGTACTTGTTCTTGAGAGAAATTCTGATATGGATACTTTATCAAACTTTTCAAATTTTGGCTTTTTCATTTTTTGTAATTTCAAATTGTTTATCTGACCAACTGGTATTTGTGCCCGCATCTCATTATTTTATTATGCCAAGTCTTCTACTACTAGCTTGATGACTGCCCCGTGTTTGTTTGAATGTTGTGATCGTCTTCCATTTGTCTTTTTGTCGGGCAGCGGATGGCAGCGATTGTATGAATGCTTTGCCAGTTAAATTTATGTTTGTTGAAGATCCCGTATCCATGGATAAAGTCACATGGATGTAGCGTTGCTCTAAAACTGCCGATGAGTTCCGCTTGAACTGGGTCTTGTTGACGTCTTGAACTTACAATGAGGTATGAGTAAAGTTCATTGTTGAAAGCCTCATGGTGACTTCTAGATGAAGAACAGCAATAAAAGCGTTGTTTCAATGCTCATTTTTGCCATGTTTTTGTATAGTCTTTGTCACATTTTCATTTAGTCCATATCCCTTCATTGTTAATTTGTTTCATGATTATTAATCTTATTATTTGCATAAGTTTTAGAGACACAATATAAAGAATGGATAGAATTAAGTTTTATCTTATGTTACTATTTTATCTTGTAAAATTTGTTTACTCAATTCTACTGAGAGGTAGACTTCAAACTAAGCTGTACGACAAACGTTATGACTTCACTTTTCCAATAGTCAACTTCCATTTTCTTTGTAGCAACATCCCAACAGCGCCGGCATACGGAGTTTAGATCTCCCAGCTCATTCGCTATTTAAGTTCCTGTGGTCGATACAGTGACTTCCTTGATAGAGCCCGGTTGCTCACAAATAGGCTACTTAAAACAAGGGTATGTTACCCAAATACTTGAAGTCATCCCTCCAGAAGTTACCATGTTGTGGACAGCTATGTGATATCTGTTTTCCAGGTGACGAACAGATCTTTCCCTTTAAAAGCTTAATTATTGTTTTGTTATGTTCAACACGGCGGGTGCATTATCAGAAGCAGGAGATGCTTACCCTATCGGTGCACCTGATCTCACCCATGGTACTTTATTGGGGCCGTGTTGTTCATCTTTGTGTATGTGTCTTCATTTTTCTTTTCTGTGCCATATTCATGTTGTGTCGTCTCTGTTTCATCGTTGTTTCTGATGTTGCCATTGTCCTTAGATTATTCGTTAAGGATTGACGGTTCGGTTCTCACTTACTTTATCAATGTCTATGTCACCTATGACCTAACAGGTAGAAACAATTAAGAGGGGATGGAGAGGGTTGTACTTCTCCTTTCTCCCGCCCGATTGCTCCTTTCTCTCGTAACCTCTATCCTTTCTCCCGCCCATCATTCCTGTCCCCCGTTCTCTCAAGGTCTCCCTTTCATTTTCTTCTCTCCCTTCTGACTTTCTGACCCTTTTCTCCTTTCTCCCGCCTTTTCATCCTTTCTCTCGTCCCTTTTCTCATTTCTCTAGCCCCTTTTCTCCTTTTTCCCGCTCCCTTTCACCCGGTCTCCCTTTACCCTGTCCGCCGCCTAAATTAAGGTTTGTTTTGTTGCTAATGGCATTATCATACCTATACAGGTATAACAATTGAATGAATTAAAAACAATCCAATATACTTTTAAAGAAACCATACCAAGAATTGAAAATAAAGGAGTGTAGAGTGATTGGGCATATGACAAACGTATATCAAACACATCGAAAAAAATATATAATACTCTATCGACTTGAATTAGTTTTCAGTTACGAAAGTGCGTATAACATTAATATAGCAATTTCTTAACCATGGCTATTTAAGAATTCAATGTAATCAGATGTTATAATGATAACTCTTCAATGCAGTTATTACTTTTATCTTATTGCTGTAATCATTAATTCAATTAACGTATACAGTTGGGAAAGCAATTCTAATTTAATGTTATTTGATTAAAGTAATCGAACCCATCTCTGGCAACGGATGAAAGTGATTGTAAGAGCACTTTGCCAGTTGAATTTATGTTAGTCGACGAACCCGCCTCCTTGACCACAAAAGAAGTGGATGTAGCGTTTTTCGACTTTTAGCAAAGAATTCCTCTCAAACCGGTTCTAGGGGCCGTCTTGAGCTTACTATGAGGTATGAGCAAAGCTCATTGTCGAAGGCCTCATGGTGACGTCAAGATTGAGAACAACAACAAAAAAAACATTGTTCATTTGCTTGATTTTATTATGTATTTGTAGTGACTTTGTCTTATGCCCATTTCCTCCATATCTTTTCATTGTTTCTTCAAGCTATACGTTTTAAAATTCACCTTTAAGAATTCATTTTTTTTTCAAATGCTTGTTTTCATTTGTTTTGTTTTTCTTAATGTTTGTTTATACTCAAAAAAGAAGTTAATTACACTTATTTAAGTTTTTAATTGTTTTGGAGTCAACAACAGGAACTGCGAAGAAAAAAAAAATAAGCAGTCAATTAATTAAAAAAAGCAAGATTATTTTTTTTTCTTGTTAAGTTTCACTTAGACACAGTCGTACAGCACGGTTCCATCTGCACCCACGTCTTCGCTTGATACATCTACCAATTCTAAAGAAGCATCTTTTTTCTTTAGGGTCTTCTGGTAACCGACAACCATTTGTTGATGAAACTGGGTTCTCTTCCGTACTCTCTCTTATGTCCTATAAAACATTAGAAATAATAACTAATTAAATTGGTTTGATTTCGAAATATATGATAAATGTATCTTACAACAATGTCCCAAGTATATTTTATCATTTGAAGAATTTTCTTCCTTTTTTGACATATGTTCATATGGATTCATTTCTATGACAACGAACTTCTGCAACTTCTTGTCCTGAAAATGCCTTGTAAGAAATGTTATAAATGGGTGATGTGTTTATGGTATACCATGCGAAAGTAGGGGTCGTTTGTTAAGGTCTTTCCTCATATTATTGCAAAGGTCAACCAAGTGGCAAAACTTTCAATGAATCGAAGTCAAGCTTTACAACCCACGCCTACATTCTGTTACCTTTAAAAGACTACACAGTGTATACATTTCATACGGGAAAGGTTACAGTTTTATACAATGTGTATTTTTAACGACCGCAGATCCGTTTTAGAATGTAAGCTTGGGATGTAAACTTTGACTTCTGTTCAGTTAAACTTTTACCACTTGGTTGACCGTAGCAATTATTAAAGTCATTCTGATTTGTTGTAATTTCTAAATGCTTTTCAGAACTCAATTATTGAGAACTTTCCGTATTTTCTCTGAATTATAAGGTTTTTCCAAGACCTTATAGAAAGATTTTTGTCTTTAGTTTGGAAATGTTTTAGGATAATAATCTTTATCTCTTTCATAGGGCAGTTCTTTGAATATGCAAAATTAAACACGTATCTCCATCTAGCCTTGAAAATATTGTTTCGATAAAATTACGAATGGTAATTGTAGTCCGATACAGTGTCCTTGTAAAATGATTATTACATCCAGATGGAACCGTCGTTCATTATTCCAAAATGTACTGTTATTATGCTTTACTTATAACCATTGAAAAATATCATATTCCAAGAAACAATGTCCATTAATTGTCAACACCTGTAAAATTGTAGGGTCAAAGGTCATAGCGATATTGCAACAAATAGATATTTCTACCACAATTGAAACCCTATTACATTCATAACAAAATAGTTGTAATCTACAAAACTGATAAGCATTACAATTTTGATAAAAATAAACGCATATTTATCAAGCCAGACAGCAAGAACGTTGATCACAACTCCTTTACTGATAATAAGTATTTTTGGTTGAGTAGAAAACGGACAATACTAGGTATGTAACATTTATTATGATTTTAAACCACTCATTTATAATTTATCGTATTTTCATAATACCGAAGTTGCAATTAATTTGGATTCTGCATATGCGCATTTCGGCAACTTATGTCTCTTCAGTGCAGATAAAATCAAAATATTTGAAATCCATATACCGAAATATGTTTAAGAATGACAGAAATCAAATTACCAACAAGATCTTAATGTAAGACTAACTTAGCTGATTTTGTCTTCTATTTAGCTCTTGTTGGTAATTCCTTACCCGATAAACTTCTTATACTCTACGTACTCAGAAGCGCCGTGCAATAAATAATATAAATTGAAGCTACTTACTTGCGGTATTGTAGTTGTACATCTGTATTAATTGCATGAGTTTCCAGTCCTTTCATGCGCAACAATGGTGGTGTACATACAGGAGATCAAAGGGAGAGGGAAATGGCAAATATTCCAACCTATAATTTTACCATCATCCAGTATGTTTCACAAAAGTGTTCAAAGTGTTTTTGTCTTAATATTGTTTAAACATTGCCACAGCATACAAACTTTTGATTTTTCTACTCTTTATACTACCCTGCCACACAATAAATTGAAAATTATAATTTCTGATTTGATATATCAATGTTTCTGCACTAAAAACGGAGAAAGCAGATACACTTACTTAGTAGTAGGGAAAGACAAAACATATTTTGTAAAGAACCACACGGAGTCAAACAAATACACGGAGAATGACGTAATCAAGATGTTGGAATTTTTAATAGATAATATTTTTGTCGAATTTGGAGGTCGCGTTTTTCAACAGACAATCGGGATTCCCATGGGAACTAACTGCGCGCCGCTTTTAGTTGATCTCTTTCTTTTCTCGTATGAGGCCAAGTTTTTACAAGGGCTAACACAGAAAAAACAAAAACATTTAGCCCAGTCCTTTTATTTCAGCTTCCGCTACATAGACGATGTGCTTTCTCTCAAAAATCCAAAATTCAAGGAATATTTACACCAGATCTATCCCAGTGAGCTTGAAATTAAAGAGACTACTGCCACACCTACTTCAGCTTCGTACTTAGATCTGTTTTTATACATTGATGAAGATGAACGTTTGAAATCTAAGCTATATGACAAACGTGATGATTTTAACTTCCCAATTTGTGAATTTTTCCTTTCTGAGCAGCAATATACCTACCTCTCCAGCCTATGGAGTGTACATTTCACAGTTGATTCGTTACTGTCGTGCATGTAGTTTATACAGCGACTTTTTGAATAGAGCAAAAACACTGTTGCTTAGGCAGGGATTTGTTCAGCCTTTGCTGCTTTCATCTCTTCAGAAATTTTATGGACGTCACCATGATATCATTGACAGATATGACGTGTCTGTGTCCCAAATGAAAGATTTCAGCTAGATTTCACGTCTTCACGGATTTGACATAACCGGTTTTGACTCAACCCTGGATTCACTCACTGATAGTGTGACGGGTGCCGCTAGTGGAGCAGGATATGCTTACCCTTCCGGAGCACCTGATGTCACTCCCGGTTTTCATGGGAGTTCACACTATGAGTGCCTTAGTTTTTGGTGTCGTCTTTTTATTTCCGTGCATTGTACCTGTCTCACGTCCTTGTTTTGTCTTTGTTTTTCTCTGTTGCCGTTTTTGACATGTCTTTGGATTTCGATTTTTGTGGTCTTCCCTTCCCTTGTTCCTTCGGTATTCTACTGTCGTTGTTTTTTTATCCTTTCAATGTTACTTGTATAATGCACATACAAATACCTTTTATTGGCTTTCATCCCATTTTCTACAGTTTATCTGTCCCTTCATTCCAATCAAGTTTATTTTTAATGGCCGAAGAAGCACCTTTCTTTTTTATGAATGGAATCATCCGTTTCTGTTATTCAAGCATTACTCCAGAATAGTTTACCTTGGTACTGCTTGAGGGTTAGAGAAGTGATAGGTACTATGCCAAAGAGTTTTTTTTAGTATTATCACAGGTGTGAAATGACATTAACCAACCAGCTAATGAACAGTTTTTCAGCATCCTTTTTATTTTTACTAGCTGTTTGACGACTGTCATGCTCACGAATCCGAGGCACCTGATACTCCTGTTTTTCAGGGGTTCACACTGTTTTTGCTTTATTTTTTGTGTAGTTTATATGATGTTCTGGGTTTTTTTTCATTAACGTTCTCTGTTTGCGTTTGATCCTTATATTTCCATGTATTCTGGAATTATAATTTTTGATTTTTGCTTCGGCATTCATTTAGAAATTCCTTTTTTAATCCGTTCTACCCCCAACGGCTTTAAATAATTCGTCCGATTTAATTAAAAAGTCTTGCATTCAAACTTATTAAATTCAACAGACACTCTACCGTCAATAACCAGTTTTTGGGATTTTTTTTTGCATTGCGCTCTTTTATTGTTGGTTTCAGGCAAAAGCAACAGAAAATTTTCTAATTGGGAGATTTCCAGACTTAAAGTGTGCAATAGGCAGTTACCAAACGTTATGACCTTTTAAGTTTAAATGTTAAACATATCTAGAAGAAGCCTTACACAAGCATACCTTGCAATCACAGTTCCTTAGGTATGCCCGTATTTTACGGGGAAGCATTCGTATTTCAAATCTGGTAAGTTTATTTATTTCCACGTAGTAATTACAAAGACCTATACGCATTTTATCATTCACTATGCTACCTGTAAAAATAAACATGAATATTTCTTTAAATATTTCAAATGAATTTCTTGTGCGAATTGTTGCTTTTTTTCCCTGTACTGAGTGGGTGGTGTCCTTTAAATGGCTTAACTTTCCGAGATTTTTTCGGTCATAACATAGAAACTAATCTCTCTCTTATTGTTCGATTGTAAGCTTGTTCTCAAAAGTTATAGAATATCTAATCTACTGCGATGAAAATAGTTTATACTTATTGACTGGGTATGAGTGGAAAAGTAAGTTTATTGTCCCCGAGGTACAACTTTTGCCCTCGGTTACGCCTCGGGCAATAGTTGTATACTAGGGGACAGTAAACTTACTATTTCGCGAATATCCAGACAGTAAGTGTTTTATTATACCGAAAGAAACAGCAGACAATAGATATGTTAATGAGGGAAAATAGTTTATGCTAATGAGGGAAAATAGTTAAAAAGATAGGTTAATGAGGGAAAATAGTTTATGCTAATGAGGGAAAATAGTCAAATCTTTGAAAATGGAAAAATAGTAGAAATATTGTATGATCATTTGTCATAGAAAAAGATAAATAACTAAGGTATAATAAATAATAATAATATCACAAGTGTCGAACAACGCAGAATTAAACGAGTCCCGGAACATTTGATTTAACGAGTAACATTATTCACTGGGGTAAATGTGATATCGGTAACTGCAGTTACAGATATCCCAAGATGGGGGACACATTTCGCCTCAATATTTTGACTGTCGATTTTGTAATCAAAACGCATTTCTCTTCAGCCTTTTAAAACTTATTTGGTGTATCACTTAATTTGGAATTGAACTTCTAAAAGTTGTGTGAAAATTTAATCGCTAAATGGAGAAAATAGGTTTTAAAAAAACAGCGGTGATGTCGGTAACTGAAGAAACAGATATCCGTAACTTGTATTCAAGTCCTTGATAAGGATGTCCGTAACTGTTGATTTTTGTTATATCTGTGTCATTTTTAATTCTAGTTTTCGATGATCAGAAGAACAAATTTTTACTCAGTCGATCCTATGACCTTCTCTTCAGGTCACGATGACATAACCATTCCCCCGTTTCCAGTACCGTTTTTCTTATGAACAGAATAAATTTGTGGTATAAAAAAATAATTCAATTAAATTTTCACAAACTGTAATTTACCCAATAAGGCATATACATACCCGGTCAGTAATTCTATTATTTGGCGAAAGTTTTTCGAGGCAAAAATTGAAGGTTTGGCCCGAAATGTGATTCAAGATTTTCTTTTTACCGGACACAACGAAAGGGGTGGGGGTTTAGCGTGCCATAAAACCGGTTTAACCTATCGCTTGTGCGATGTGGTAATCTTGGTGACAGTGAAAATGAATATTCTAATCCCACTAATCATAAAAAAATAATTAATTTTAATTTTAACATTAATTGCAAAATAAATAATATGATGTGACATTTGGTAAAAATAAATAATTTTGTTCAAGATGGAATGAAAATACTTACTTTTTTAACGCAAAATTCCTCAAGCTCCCCCCACTGAAAATTTAACTATCGTCCCCATAGCAGAGAAGGCCATTTCTGTTGATACGTACAATTGTTGCATGTGCATATTGCTCTGTGATCTCTTCAATAAAACACGCAAAAGATGATAAAATAGAAACGTTAAAGGCGTCACGATTCATTAACTGTTTTAAAATTATTTTCTTGTCAAAATAGGTAAAGAAATAAGTAAATAAATCATAATTTAAAAACTGTTTCAGATGCTTTTATTATGTAATGCTCGACCTTTGAACTTATCACGATATTCTTTTTATAAGCCAATTTATTCTGAAAAATATTTTGCCGGGAGGGAGAACAACAAAAAACGCAATCCTTCAACTTTTAGGGTGTTACACTGAAGATAAAATTAAAAATACATATACAGAAATTGTAATAAACATGTATAGTATGATTTCTGCTGATGACCCTTCCTACAACTTGTGTCTCACCAAAAAAAATCAGTATATTCAGAAATGAAAAACATGTCCGTAAAAAGTAATTAATTATTATAAACTGATGTATATTCCTCTAACGTAAGGATTTAAGTATTACCAATAAGGTCTGTGAATAAATATATGTGGAACAGTCGTCCCACTTTGACTTTATTTTTGTTTAATGCCATTTTTTATTTTATTTATATATATCTTATCTTTTTGGAAATAATACGCTTTTTTCAACCGAAACAAGGTAATTAAGGTCTACCCGAGAACCTTCTCGGTAGACCTTATAGTATTTCTTCTGATTATTTTTTTTTCCGCCAACTTTTAAACTCTTCGGCCCAAAACTGTACGCGACATGTCGAATTGAGCTTTCGCACAAAATACCGGGCAGACATAAACTTTTCGCAGTCGAGGGCCACATTCGGAATTTTGTTCCGTTACGGAGTTCTTCCCCTTTTCACTAAATACCTTGTGATCACTTAAACTCGAAAACCGTAAAAGATAGCTGATGAAGTGTAATGGGGAAAATGTTCGTTAGGTCATGACGGAACTTCATTACATTTGATCCGAAACCGTGCGGTATACTTTTTGGGGGATTATTGCCCTTTGAAGATTTTCAATTTCCGTCATCGCTCAAAACTTCTAAACGGTTAGTCGTAGAGACATGGGACCTTCACCATTATTCTTAGTTGATATAAGTTACATCTAAAAATGTCAAGGTCAAAGGTCATCGGTGACTTTGACCTTTGACCTTACCCCTTGTTATCGCTTAATCTCAAAAACCGTAATAGATGGCTGAAAACATATAATGGGAAAAATGTTCATTATCATGAGACGCAACTTTGTTACATTTGGTCCGAAGAGATTCGACGACTCTTTATATGAGTTATTGCCCTTTGAAAGATTTTGAGTTTCCGTTAAAGCTAAATACTCCCAAACGCTAAGTCATAGAAACCTGAAACCTTCACCATTGTTCATATGTCATATATGGCCATCTAAAAATGTCAAGGTCAAAGGTCACCGGTCAAGGTCACCGATGACCTTAGGCCTTGTTATCGCTTCAACTCGTAAACCGTAATAGATGGCTGAAAACATGTAATGAGAAAAATGTTCATTGTCATGAGATGCAACTTTGTTACATTTGGTTCAAAGAGATTCGACGACTCTTTATATGAGTTGTTGCCCTTTAAAGATTTTGAGTTTCCGTTAATGCTAAATACTCCCAAACGATAAGTCATAGAAACCTGAAACCTTCACCATTGTTCATAAGTCATATATGGCCATCTAAAAATGTCAAGGTCAAAGGTCACCGGTCAAGGTCACCGATGACCTTTTGCCTTGTTATCGCTTTAACTCGTAAACTGTAAGAGATAGATGATCAAATGTATTTGAGAGAATGTTTGTCTCATTGAGGTCTACATGGGGGTCCAAAATGATTGGACCTATGGCCCAAAAACCATTTTTCGGGGTCCGATTTTAGAGTTTTTTGCCTATATCTCAAAAACAATTAGATACGAAGAATCTATAAAGAAGATAAATTGTTCAGATCAATATGGCCGACAAAATGGGGTCAAGGTCAAGGTCCTTAGCAACAACGTTATTTGCCATAAAAGTCCTTAGCAACCATAGGCAAAAAGTTTCGTAATGTTGTAAAGAGGAAATGAATGACATTGCCAACCGGAAGTGACTTTCCTGTCCTTAACAACAAGCTAATTTTTCGAAAAAGTCCTTAGCAACCGTTGAGCAAAAGACTAATAAAGATCAGAACTTTTGTTTACAATACATTTTGAACTGAAATAGACAACAAAATCAAACTCAAACATGTGATCATGGTATCAAGGTCAACGATCAAGGTCATAGCCAAATTTTAGTTTTTTTTTAATGGTAAAATCTTTAAAACAATTAGAAATGGCTACTCTAATATATTGGAGACCTCCTTAGCAACATAATGAAATCCTTAGCAACCATATATTTTTATACTATATCTTGGAAACAGTGATAGATAGCTGATAACATGTAATTAATAAAATGTGTATCTTATCAAGATCTACATTTGATATATGGGTCGAAAATTATTGGACCAACCGTTTTGGACCTAGGGTCCGAAAACTGTTTTCTGGGTCCGAAATTGAGGTTTCTTGCATATATCTAAACAACTATAATAGATAGCTGATAACATGTAATTGAGAAAATGTGTATCTTATCAAGATCTACATTTATTACATCGAGTCAAAAATTTTTGGACCAACCGCTATGGACCTAGGGTCCGTAAACTGTTTTTCGGGGTCCGAAATGGAGGTTTTTTTGCTTATATCTCAGAAACAGTAAGAGATAGACAGAAACTTAAAAAGCAAAAATGTTCAGTTTAATATGACCTATAAAATGACATCAAGGAAAAAATTCCAAGTCCTTAGCAACATAATGAAATCCTTAGCAACCATATATTTTTATAGTATATCTTGGAAACTGTGATAGATAGTTGATAACATGTAATAAATAAAATGTGTATTTTATCAAGATCTACATTTAATATATTGGGTCAAAAATTATTGGACCAAGCGTTATGGACTTAGGATACGAAAACTGATTTCCGGGTCCAAAATTGAGGTTTCTTGCTTATATCTCAAATAAGAGATAGAAAAAAACTTTGAATTGCGAAAATGTTCGGCTTTATATTACCTACAATATCACATTAAAATCAAAGTTCAAAGTCCTTAGCAACACAATGACCATAGATTTTTTTCGTGATAAATGATTTAACCCGTAAACCGAAAGAGATGGCTAATGACATGTTATGGGGAAAATGTTCAGTTTTACAAAATACAACTTTGTTAACGATTTAAATTTTTTTGTTCAATGATTTAACTCGTAAACTGTAAGAGATGGCTGATGACATGTAATGAAGAAAATTTTTCTTGTTTCATCAAGCCAAAACACTTATTACGAGACTTTGCTAAAAATTTTCTTCGGGTAGACCTACATTTGTTCTCTGAACAAATGACTTATATTTTCCGATATGTTATTTAACAAATGATGTGAACTCTTCCCCTTTTTAAATTTCTTCGATCTCGGCCAGATTTTAATACAACTATACGAAATTCTTAAAATAAAAAAAAAATAAAAGAAAATGTGCCTATGAGACACGGATGCCCCGATACAAAGTTATCTGCTAAAGGAAGTATGTGAGTGGTGAATTTGAAAAGGGGAGACATGGTACAACTCATCATATCAAAGCTTCAGACCAAATATGAAATCACATGCCGAGAAATTCTTGACGAAAATTTTCGGACATACGCACGGACGGACAACGGTAAAAATTAATGCTCACGTCGCTTTACGGGAGGGGGGCATAAAATGTGTTTACTGAACATGATCATTTCCACAAGGTAAGGAACTACCATAATTATAGGAAGCATAGAAGCACGCCATACCGAAGGTAACGCTAACAAAATCACCACACATTAGCGACATCTTTTTAACTATATGATGTCGTCTGACTGCTACTTGGCGTTCATTTACTTAACTTGAATTTGAATGGGATCATGCATCCAATAGAAAAAATGAAAGGATATGGAGTTTGTTGGTGGACCTTATGAAAAACAGCACTATTTTGAAATATGTTTCATTGATCACAAAGGTTTTTTATTTTTTCTAGAAAGCATGAATGAAATCAGAAGCCAGGAGAGCGAGCTCTGCCCGGTAACCGGTCTTGAAATCTCTTTTGAAATCTCTACTACTCCAAGGTCATTATTATTTTTTCTCTCGGTTTATTGTCAAACCTTCTAATTTCTCCTATTGTTGTTTTCATCTCCATGCGGTTATTGTGTATTATATCGCTGTGCATGAATCGTTACTCGTTTGTATTTTCATCTTCACTGAAACGAATTTTTTCTGTTTGTTTTTATTTCTTTTTGCTTATTTGTTTGTTTTTGTGTGTCTTTTGTTTTTTCCATTTATTTAATTATTTATTCATTTTTTTTGTTTTTTTGTTTTTTTTGTTTGTTTGTTTTGTTTTGTTTTTGTTTTGTTTTGTCGTCTTTTTTTAATATCCCTCATGGCCAGAAATTCCGACCAATCACTATGCGCATGCGTCAAATTGTCGGTTGTCACTTGTGTCTGATTTACTATAGAAAGTAATGGGGAAATTGAGTTTGACCTAAAATTACTATTTTCAGGTGTTGTATTTCTAATGGACGTTCATAGATTTAGATTTTACATAAATCTATCTTTCTAATGTTATAAGTTTCAGTACTCTTGGATTATTTTAAGATATTTCCTTTTAAGTTTAAAGTTTGGTACCCTCATCTCATTTCCTTATGTTAAAAGCACAAATTTATGTGCCTTTAGTCCCTTTTTTATGCATTGTTATATTTTTCCGAATTTTGACAATACAAACGTTCATAGCTTTATATAGTTTACGCTTTTTTCTTTCCAATGATATTTTTCAGAATTTTTGAGAAAAATGTTTACATGTTTCCATTTTCATTTAAAAAGTTGAAGCTTTTCATTTATCGTATTTCTTGATAATTTTTTTCTTAGTCCGCGCAGGTAAAATTAGGTAGTAAGGCCGGGCTTTATTGTTTTGACATTTTAATAGGATAATTATGCATTATAATGACTTGTGGAATTTGTATCTCTTAAAATCTGATAATATTATTATTCATTGTTTTTTCAGTGAATGTCATGAAATGATATAAAGGGTAAATACACATTCATAATTTTTGCAGTTTTTTTTTTTTTAGAAAGTAGTAGGTGTTTTCACAGAAAACAAGGAACAATTGATAACAATCGTTTGTAAATAAGAGACATATAATACAATAGTGCATCAGAGACATTAATTTACATAATTTGTGTTTAAATATATTTAGTTAAATCTGAATCTTAATATTGATATTTTAATAGACAAATGTATACTATGTAAATTAAAGATAGTATAGAAACACGATCATCTTTTTTGCTTTATTTTTGTTTGCCAAAATTTTGAAATATTGAAAGGTATCTTTGTAGAGAAAACATATATATACACACTTGTTTTTCGTCGTCAGTATTTAAAATATAAAACGATTTTCTCATTATTCTACAAAAATGTCGGCTTTTTACATATCTTCATCTATATATAACCAGAGACATATAATTACATGTCTCTGATATAACGAAGGATTTTCATAGTGAACTATACAAATCCTTGATATAACGGTTTATTTCCAGCATTAGAATCCGCAAATTATACCATAAAATAATTTACTTTTGTTCATTTGCCCCCTAGCAGTATTAAATGAAACGCCGTGTCAACTAATTATTTTGCTATAAGAACAAACAATTTTAATTGATATGAAGCCATAAAAATAGTACATTGTTAATTATGTATAGTCCCTGTATTGTTAGATTTTTGTATAATAGCCGATCTTAAACTTTCATACTGACACATGGCTTAAAATCAGGACACATAAATGCTAAATTGTTTACAAAAAGAGGCTCAGTAAAGTAATTATCCAAAATTTAAAAATCAAAATCCTATTGTGGTATTAATAAAAAAAATGTGTCAAAATATTGTATTCCAGTATTGCAACCACCAAGTTCAATTTAACTCTCATATATATTTTTTCAAAATAAAAATTAAGCTGTCAAAGTATAATCTCGTCTTTTAAGACATTTCGGTGTTTATATTTATACCACAAGCAAATAAGAAATGCTCCTCGTCTTCTATGGTATTCGTTTCACATGGGGTACATATGGTTATCTCGAGGATGTAAACGTCGCTGGTTTTCTTAAATTACGATCCCTTATTTTATGTTTTGTTATAGCCCACCGTTTTTTTCTTCCTTTTTAAAAAAAATTATCTAATGATCTATTTCGGTAGATTTTGTATAAAAGGAGTAAAACGCCAAATCGATCGCAACATATCATATTATTTCTGTTGTCTTCTGGTTATGAGAATTGTATTTATAGATTTACATAGCTATTTTGTCTAACAAGATTTTAACACCAAGTTGCGTCAATTATGCAATTATAACAAGATTTTTCCTTGATCTTGATTGGTCTCGGTAAAAAGTTTACCTGTCAGTTACCTGAGCTGAGCTTAGAATTAATCAAGTTCAGGAAAGACAACTCTTACTGGAAAAAGTTGGCCGTAATTTCTGGGGATGAGATACATCACAAAGAAAAGGCTGTTGTATTTATTATCTAAATCTTATTACAATGCAGACGGATAACGTGGAGACGGCGTATTTACAATACTTTGCACAACTTAACTTTCTTCATTGCTATTACTCTCTGGTATATGAAATACCTTGAAACCTGAGCAAACAAAATTCATACCAGTTACGGATATCTTCATTTCCAGTTACGGACATCAGCAAAAAATTATTTTCTTCAGTTACCAATATCACCGCGGTTTTTTGTACGGCCATTTTCTCTACTCAGCGATTAAATAATTTACGAAACCTTTAAGCTTTCAGTTCATAATTTGGAAATGTATCAAGTAAGACATAAAACACGGCGGAATTATCTGTCATTATTACAAAAATCGACTGTCCTAATATTAAGCCGAAACGCGTCCCCAGTGATTATTATTGATATTCATTATAGCTTATTAGTTATACTTATTATTATATAGATTTTAGAATCTATTGAAAGATTTTAGATGCATTTTATGGGATTATATTTTTATATCAATGCGCTAGATGTATCCATTGACAATAATGTTGTGACGTCATTTCCTACAGTAAAAATATATTGCTCATTTCACTGCGTGATAGAATGAGATTTATTTAACTTGCAAAACTCGATAAATAACCGCTTTGTTATATTTTCGATCTAGATAAAAACTAATGACACGATGTTTGTCGACAAGCCTATTTTTGTGCTTTGAATTTGGTGAGATGCATGCCAAAAACCTAAATTATGAAAATCTGCAGAACTTCAAACAACTTCTTAATAATTTGTTTGAAAACATACCCATTTATTTACAAATAAGCACTGATGAATAGAAGTTTGTATTATGAAAAGTGTATAACGGTACCTAGGTATCTCTGAATTGTCAAATTGAGGTCATGTAATTTATATCTCACGAAAAATGAAAGGATATGGAGACAAAGTCTTTACAAATATATGGTAAAACCAAGCGATGGAAAAAAGACTAACAGAAGATAACCACCGCAGCGTATAAACAACCATAGGTAACTCATCGAGTCAATGGCAAGAAAACTTTTCATTATAAAATAGTGAAATGTTTGCATTATAAACAGGTGGTCAAAATTGCATTTTGACAGTACAAAAAAATAAGATGCCATATAGAGTTTACATCTCTCTCACGGGAAACCTTTTTACTGATTCCACACAGAATCTGAACTTTATTGACCTAATGAGTACGATGTGTTTTTCTGTAAGTTGTAATCCTCTACTAGCTTAGGACATCGATGCTTTTGTCGGGCAACGGATGACAGTGATTGTAAGAGCACTTTGCCAGTTAATGTATTGGTTGTCGACAATCCCGCATGGATGATCACAAAAGACATGGATGTAGCGTTGTTTGAACAAAGAATTCCGCTCAAACCGGTACTAGTAGCCGTCTTGAACTTACCATGAGGTATGACCAAATCGCCTTTTTTAATGCTTCATGGCGACTTCAAAATGAAGAACAACAATGAAAGTGGTGTTCCTTTGATTGGTTTTACAATGTATTTGTAGAGACTTTGTCTTGTGTACATTTACTCCATATNAGAAAAATAGTATATCCTGTCTATCATAAGGGATCTTCTTTCAGACTACTTTTATATTCCAACTACATGTACTACAGATTCAGGGTTTTTCAAATTAGGGGGATGATAATGTTTACCCTAAAGAAGTCTTCCTTCTTCTGCAGAAGCTAAACAAAACTAGGGTGTACAAACGTCTATTTTAAAGAAAAACATGTTTTAAATTGTTTTTGTCTGAGGGAAGACAACGATAATAGAGATCTTTCAACGCCATATTCTCACTGACTTTTTGACGTATGTCATGCGTGGTGCGGATCATCCTTCAAAAGCAACCGGTAATTCCTACAATTTTTGAAGGGGCAACACTGCTGCTACTTTAGTGTAATTGCATTCTGCTCTTTTTTTCTTTTTTTTTGCGCTGTCTTTGTCATGTTGTCTCAATTTGTGTTGAATTCAAATTGTCATTTTTGATTTATTTTTGATTTTAAAACTTCTCCTGTCTGTTTTTTTGTTTTTTGTTTTTTGTTTGTTTTTGTTTTTGTTTTTTTGTTTGTTTGTTTTGTTTTTTTTTGTTGTTGTTGTTGTTTTTTTTTTTGCTACGGTATTCGTTTGTTGTTGTATGTGATAGATGGTAAGTTTTATTTATTTTTTTTCAGAGCATTATATTCGTCTGAATTTGATAATTAAAAGTATTTGGTTCTTACCTGACAAAAGATAAGTTTTATCAACTTCTAACCTGACACCACACACTGCACTATTTCCTGCTGTTTCTATCTCGACTTCTTTTTGGAGATCCATCTACATATTAAGTGTTTATATTAAGTTTGACTATGATTAATATCTATTTATCAAAAAGCATATTTCAATTATCTTTTTTTAAATTTTTGTCTGTATTTCTTAAAATTTCCCATGCAATGACTTTTTGAAAAATTCGATTTCAAGAAACAAAAAGTAACACTTCGAATTTTCCCTTTGCTTTATTCCATACCTTAAGAAAAAAATCTTTTATTTGTTAGAAAAAAGTAATTTAGAAACGAATCTACATGTTAGAGAGGGATCAGCCATGTGCAAAAATGCTTTAATTTGGTTTATAACTTACAAAATTCATAATTAAAATTTGTGTCGGTGTATGTATTTGATGAAATTAGTACAGCGTTAGACTGATCTTTTGTCAGTCAATATGTATCTGCAGAAGGGTCATGGAGACTTGATTTACAGCACAATTTTTTACTTCTTTAGTGTTATTATAGTTATTTAACTGGTTTTCTATATACATATAAATATATTATGTATGGAAAGTACAAAATGCACACGGGGAAAAATATTTGCACACACACACACACACACACACACACACATTAATTATAATTTACGTACCAAATGAACAAAAAAGTCCGAAGCATATTAAAAGGTAGAAACTACAATGTAGTAGGAAAATCTTTTATCCGGACATCCGGGTACTTCACCTTAGTAGATGATGATATATTTTACTATATATCTATGTATAATGTAACTTCAACTTTAATTCATTCATCCAATTTACAAGATATATTAAGGGAGTGTCAGATTTTGACGTCTTTTATCTCAAAAATTCCTATATGGATTTTCAAAATTTTTTGCTCAAGTTGTTCCATAAACAGTGCTCTTCAAAACAAAAATCAGAATTTTAATTATAATTTCAACATTTCTGACACTCGTACTCCCTTAATGACTCCAGATATGTATTGGGAACACCAATTTTAATATCATTTCCGAATTTCACGGTCATACTATTATAACACCGGAGATATTGCAATTATGAATTTCGATTTTTTCATAGATTATACAGGTAAATCTTGTTAGCTTCACCACCCTGTATTGGGTTGTACGATTAAAAATCGTCTGATCTGATTGGTCGATTCAATACTGTGATGTCATGCCGGATCAGAGAATAGGACAAACGACAAATCCAAGAGCACAGAAGTCCAAACACAGAGCAATTTAGGACAGCCTTCAGGTAAAATGATGCATCAATCTTACGTTTTAATGACGACAAGTAACAGTTTATAGAGTCTTTGTGTGTAGATTGTTCTAGTGAATCACAACCAAAATAGTATCCACATTCACATCACCAAGGTAAAATGATTTTGACGTCTTAATATATTCTTTAAAAAAATGTAGGTATGTATATTTCGTAGGTACCGTATTACGAAAAAGTACCCTTTTTAACAGTTTTAAAGTTAAAATTCGAAGAATTGTTCAAACATATAAATATCTCACACAATAAAGCATAAAAAGGGCATCATATGTTTATCAAGGCAGATTTCGAAATACACATTACCTTCTCATAAAACAAAACAGGTGTAAAACCCTTGGAGCACGAGGAAACAAAATGTATTTAGAAATTAAAAGAACAATTGTTCAAAGAACAACTGCAAGGTCTTTCCCCGTCAATGTAATGTTTTGTTACGTCTTATGTTTGAAATCTTCTTGATGAGATGTACATTGTGTCCAACATATTTGATTTTCTATTTCTAATAGTTTTAATAACTGTTTGTTCGATAAAAAAATGGCTATGACCTTGACCAGTGACCTTGGTGACCTTTGACCTTGGGGTCAAATTGTAGGTCTCTTCCTACTGATTAATTTGATATGTTACATGACCATACTATCTGTAAAGGCTTAAAGGTTATATAAAAAAAACACTTTCCGAAACGCGTTAAGGGCAATAACTCTTCGGGGAGTCATCGGAGAGCTTCGGTCTAAATTAAAAAAATGTAGCCCTTGACATGATGAACATTTTCGCTGATATAATTTTTCAGCCATCTATTAAGGTTATTGAGTTTATATGCCTAAAGGTCAAAGGTCACCGATGACCTTCAACCTGGTACTCAAATTCAAGGTCTTTTCATGCTGATTACTTTAAACAATATGTTTACTATACTATCTGTAAGCATTTAAAAGATATTCGCAAAAAACGATTTACCGAAACGCGTCAAGGGTTTATAACTCAAAAACGGTTCGTCGCAGAGTTTGTGTTCAATTGAATCAAATGAAGATCTCAATGATAGGAACATTTTTGCAATGTAATGTTTTATCGTTTTCGAGATATGCGATACCAAAATTGCGAATGGTGGCCATTTTGAAAATGGCGGACGAAAAATTTTTTTGCCCCCTTTTTGTTATCAGGGCCATCAGAGCTACCTGGAAACTGAATTTCATCAAAATCCGACAACTTTGAAAAATTTGCATATTTAGGGGTCAAAAACGGATAACCGGGGTCGCGACCCAAATTTTTTTTTTTGCATGACAAATCATCCTGAGGATGAATGAAACATTTTACTCACCTCAGATTTATTATATCGGTTACGGTTTCTGAGTTTATCTGCCAACAAGAAAAAGCATGTTCGGGAGATAACTCTGTTACTAAAAATAGATTTCGTCCGAAACCTGGTTTCGAAAGAGAATTTCCAACTTCCAGTTACTACGTGAAGTTTCGTAATGATACGTCAAAAGGTTTTCCGTACAGAAGCCTTACGGAAGAACAAGAATACAGAAGAATTACTATAAGGTCTTTCCCCGGAAACACCTTACAATGGCCGAACATTACAATCACTTGTCACAATCAACCAGGGAACTGCACAAGAAAAACAATAAATTGACAAAAGACAAACATAGATAACGATGGGAACGCGGGATAGCCGGACTTGGTACCGGCACTAGCAACAGCCAGCAGTAGGGTTAAACCTGTTTTTGGGTACTCAAACCTTCCCTTTCTCTATCCCGTTTCCCTATAGTATAATAAACATACAAATAAAACCCAATACAGCTAGACCACTAACTCTAAGATCACAATCTTGAAAAGGAAAGAATAGACAAAACGTAATTTAGAAAAAAAACTGCCGGCTAGCTCAAGGAGACTAGTCTGCTGGTAAAACACTGTCGCGCTATGGAATAATAATCGAATTCAAAACTTCCTGAAGGGTTTGGTAAAGAATTTAGAAGCCATTTCGGTACTTAAAACTTTAAACTAAAAATGAAAATTGCAAATACAATTAATTTTATTTTTATTGTATATACAATTTTATTTTTATTTTTATATGGTTGACATATATTTACTAGGTATAAAATCATTAAACTAACATGGTTGAATGTTATGTGCATATAGTTTTGTACTTTTGAATTTTCTTTATAATTACAGGGTGGGTAGATCTTGACCTAGCAAACATTTTACTGTGCACTGGGTTCTATCTTAAATCGTTTTTGGAGTTGATGACGAAAAACGTAAAAATTGAAAAATTTGGTAATTAAAGGACAATTACTCCTAAATTTGTTTCAGGATTTTCTTCAAAATTGCACGGTTGGTACATGGCAAATATTTTTATCAATTTAACTTTTAAAGTTTTTGGAAATAAAAGACGAAAAATTTAAAACATTGGTAAATAAGGGCAATTACTCCTGCACAGGTTTTTGAATTTTATTCAAAATGTCTGGGTGGGTAGATCTTAATATGCCGAACATTTTCGCAATCTAAAATTGACCTCTATCTGTTACAGTTTTTGAAAAGAAAAAGAAAAATTGCAAAAATTTAGAAAATTTTACGAAAAAAAAAGGCCAAAACTCATAGACGGGTTTCCGATTTTCTTCAAAATTGTTGGGCAGATAGATCTTATTGTTCTAAGCAATTAAACGCCTGTCAGACTTTTGATATCCCTTACGGCTTTCTAGTTATTTACCAAAAACTGCAATTTACCCCTATGTTCTATTTCAGCAACAACAGCCATGTTTTTGATCGGACCAAAATAAAATGAGGATCTTTTGTAAAGGACATGTAATAATGATTACTATAAAGTTTCATTAAGAGAAGATATTTTTGAAAAAGTTTACGACGGACGAAAGACACAAAGTGATGGCAAAACATCATCCTGGCGTAGTCAAGTGTGCTAAAAATACTTTACAAGGTAACCAAAACGAAAACTCTAATTTTATGAAACAGTTGGAAATTTAGTTCGATGACCCTCAATTTCTTTTAGTTTTAAAAAGTTCCATACAAAGACTATTAATATATAAATAAATCACAATTTTATCTGATGTTACTTAAATAATTTGAAAAAAAAAGATTTTCTTAAACATTTCAACTCAAAAAAATGATATTTTTGGTGAAAAATAGTGAACTCATATTGCCTGTGAACACCAATTTTTTACGTATTTTTGGAATTTAGTTTTTAAAGAGACAGCCGGACTTGGTACCGGCACTAGCAAAAGCCAGAGATAGGTGTAAACCGGTTTATGTGTACCCAAAACCACCCCTATATCTGTCCCGTTTCCCTATAGTTAAGTAAACATGCGAATAAAACCCGATACAGGTAGACTGCTAACTCCTTGACCACAATCTTGAAAGGAGAGAATATGACAATACGTAATTTTGATAGATGGGTCAAGGGGTGCTCGCCGCTAAATTGCCGGCTAGCTTAAGGAGCCTAGTCTTCTGGTAAACACTGCCGCACTACGGAAGAAAAATCAAACTCAAAACTTCCCGCAGGATTTGGTCAAGAATCAACATATATTTCAGTAGACATCGACAGTATAAGTGAGAGGCCAGTATGTATTTAAAAAAGCCGATTTTTGTTCTTGATGGGAGGATATAATTTATTGTAATTTCATGTCAAAAAAATAATACCTTGAATTCTCGCTGCACTTGTACAGTGTAGACCCTTGTGGCTGTGTTGTTGGCGGGGTCGGATGGATCTGCATTTTCCAATCTTTCTTTCAACACCTTTCCCCAAAACACTATTCAATAAACATATCAAAGTTTTATGATATCTATAAAAAATAAATTATAAATTGTATGCTCAATTAAAAAAAAATACCGGAAAGTAGAATGAAGTGAAGTCTCATATTTTCTAGCCAGCATTAATTTTTAAATAGTTAACTGTACTTTTACTTCCTTTTATGTATTTATGAGCTTATCTTTTGATCTATTTTTTTATCTTTCGCACGTTACAATGCACATCGCAGCACAATTTACATTTTCAATCAAATGATCGTGTAAGTGAGATCTGAAATGTCAGTCTAAACTACAATTATCAAAAGACATTGCAACATCGGAAACACAAAGATACAAAGACATCAAACCCGTTAGTGAAATCCAATCCGGAAGAGGTAACAACTATCTTAAGCTTTCAATGGGAACGATTTGTTGTCATCTGGGAAACAGATATCCTATAGCGGTCCACAAGATCGTTATGTGGAACGTAAAACTTCTGCAGTGATGACTTCAAGTTATAGGTAGCATACCATTGTTTATGTAGCTTATGTATTAGTAAGCAGGTCTCTATCAAGGACGTCACTGAATCGGCCACAGGTCCCTGAGAAGCGAATGAGTTGGGAAATGTAAACTCCATATACCATTGCTGTTGGAATGTTCATACAAATAAAACGGAAGTTGACTATTGGAAAAGTGAAGTCCTCGCGTTTGTTAGACAGAATAAATTTTTGTCTACCTCTGTAATCAATTTCAAGATGGTCTAGGAATGAGGCCAAGGAGTAAGTGTCTGTAGTTTCGTAATTTTCGAGCTCTTTTAAATAGTTCCGATGATGAAAATAACCAAAGCTAGAGTTGTGTTGTGTCAAGATATTACATTTATTACGGAAGCTAAAATTTATTTAATTTGAAGTACCCCTTCGATGAATTAAGCCTCTTCAATTCCCCGTGGTAGAGATGTTTGCTCTTTATTTTTCTTAGATATGGTGTATATGTACATGAGATAATATCTCATGTGTACACTTTGTTCCATTACTATTATCTAAATTTATGTAAATTCTAAAACCGAAGGAATAACTCCCACCATCGTAATTTTGTCCTTAGCTATATTAATTTTGATATTTCTAATTATTCGGATTTCGTTTGGTTTTATACATTTTAAATATTTTTTTAAATTATGGATTTCCTTTGTTTGGGTTCTAGTGCTGCTGATGAGGAATAAATTTCCGAAATGGCCATACAGCTCATTAAAATTATTGCAGTTCGAGTTAACATATGTGTTATGGTCTCATGTTCATTTACTCCATATCCTTTCGTAAAATTCTTAATAAGGTTCATCATAACAAACTCAACAATGGTCAACAATATCAAGGCTGTCATTCGGTTACGCCGATAAAAATGATCGTGAGGAATTTGTAACCGCGGTTAAGTCTTGAGACCGGATCGTGAGGGATTTGGGGACACCATCGTGAGGGATTAAATTGGCAATTATATTTTGAAAAAACTTGATATTTAGAAAAAGGAGAGAACTTACAGGGAAAAGGAAATGTGTCTGTCAAAATGATTATTATCAGACTATCGCTATTTAAAAGGTACAACATGCTGCTCAGAATTACAAAAGGCGACGTTGAACCCTACTGACTTTTTGAAGATTCGTAGCACATTTTTTGCTCTTTTTTGAAAAATGCCTTTGCCTAGTGTTCAAATTTCTGCTACAACATATATTCTTTATATAATGCTTACTAATGATTGGTTTGCTTTTTGTACCAGGTAAACGATAAATACAAAAAATATGATTTTGTGCATTTTTATCCAAAAATGATCGTGAGGGATGAGGTGACGAAATTTATGATCGTGAAGGAATAAGCTTAACCATGATTGTAAGAAAAGAAATGTGTTTTTTTTTCTCCTATTAATTTTTGTATATGTGCGTGTCTTTATAAGTCCCCTACCGGCATCGCCGAAGGGGACTTTAGGTTTGCACTTCGTCAGTCCGTCAGTCCGTCCGTCAGTCCGTCAGTCCGTCACACTCAAGTTTTCCGGACTTTTTTCTAAACCGTTCCACATACATGTATTGAGCTAATATTTGGTATGTGAGTCTACCATCATGAGTTACAGATGAAGTTCGTGTTTGGTTCCGGTCCACTGATTTTGGACGGAGTTATGGGACTTGGACTTTGACTATTTCGGTAAAATATCAGTTTTCCGGACTTTTTTTCTAAACCGTTCCACATATTGAGCTAATATCTGGTATGTGAGTCTACCATCATAAGTTACAGATGAAGTTCGTGTTTGGTTCCGGTCCACTGAGTTTGGACGGAGTTATGGGACTTGGACTTTGACTATTTCAGTAAAATATCAGTTTTCTGGAGTTTTTTTCTAAACCGTTCCATATATTGAGTTAATACATGGTATGTGTGTCAACAATTATAAATTACAGATGAAGTTCGTGTTTGGTTTCGGTCCATTGATTTTGGACTGAGTTATGGGCCTTTGACTTAGAAAATTTTGGTAAAATATAGGTTTTCCAGACTTTTTTTCTTAACCGTTTCAGATATTAAGCTGATATTTGCATTGTTAATCAACTACTATGGGTTACAGATCAAGTTTGAGTATGGGTTGGGTCCATTGATTTTTGACGAAGTTATGGGCCTTGGGCTAGGAAAACTTTTCTTTAACTATTTTTGCTGGTATCACTGAATTATTCTACCGGTAGGGGACTCCTGTATTGCCTTGCAATACGATCCACACTTGTTTTCTTTAATGTGCCGTGCTCATGTTATGACTTTGTTTCTTTGTTTTTCCAATGTTGCCATTGTCCTTGGATTGTTCCTTCAAGACTGACACTTTGGTTCCAGTAATATTACGATGATATCAAAAAGCACATTAAACAATAGTAAGATGCTAATTTTAAGTATATTCAAAAGTGCAGTAGTGTTTAATATTGCATTATTCTTGTTACCGCGGGAAGCACATGAATATGTATATTCACTATTGAATCAAATTGTCGGATTCCTTAATTCATGTCGATTTCGTCTATGGTCTCAAAAAGATTTAAACTTAATGTTTAAAATTAATTCAAATGAAATTCGATTGACCTAGAATACTGGAAAAGCTCTTAAAGGGACCCGCATAACACACTTTTCACTGAGAAAAAAATTTTATCAGCATTTCATTGAAATTTGCTTTATGAGCGTGATTCATGTATACTCTATATAGATTTCTGTTACGGTGTAATTGTGCTTGAGAGAATTTCTCATATGGATGCACTAGCATATGTTAAATTTTTACAGTTTTATTATCTTTATAATATCAAATTATTATTCTAACCACCTGTTTGTTGTGCCCACATCTCATGACTTTATTATGCCAAGTTTTCATACTTTTGACTCGATGAGTGCCCTGTGTTTGTTTTAGTGTTGTGAAATGTCTTCTGTTATTCTTTTGTCGGGCAACGGATGGCAGCGATTGTACACTTTGCCAGTTGATTTTATGTTTGTTGACAACACCGCATTCTTGCATGGTCATGAAGCATGGTTGAAGCGTTGCTCGACAATTAGCAATGAATTCCACTCAAGCGGTGCCAGGGGCCGTCTTGAACTTACTATGAGGTATGAGCAAAGCTTAATGTTGAAGGCCTTATGGTTATTTCAAGATGAAGAACAACAATAAAAACTTTGTTCCATTGCTTTATATTACCACGTATTTATAGAGGTTTGTCTCATATGCATTTACTCCATATCCCTTCATTTCTTATTTTAGGTCTCAATCCTGTTTTTTTTAAGGCAAACTATTATATAAACCTTCCTTGGATAGAAAATAACACATAAAATCAACATTTGAATCTAAACATCTTATTTTTTATTAGGATTAAACACTGAAAGAAATGCGAGCATCAGTCTTTGAAGCAGTTAAGTGTAAAATGAAATAACATTTGATATTAAAATAGGAAGAAGTCACTAGTTTCTAGAAATTGCCATGAAAATAATAAACAAACACGTGTGCACAAAAATAACCCTGTGTCATCCCCATTTTCAGTCGAACTTTAAGGGTATGGTAGGTAATTCTCGATCAAGGTGTGAAACCACCAATTCATTTCTTTAACATTTTCAACTAAAATTTGGAATTTTCAAACCTCCCTGGACATTTTATCTTAAGTTTAACCTTGCCAAGACCATACATGTCGTGAAAGGCACATACCTGCTCTACATTATATCAAATTTTCATCATACCTTTAAAGCCTTCTAAGAGATTCCCGGTGTGTCGGGGAAAGCCACCTATAAATACGTACCACGACGTCACAACATTGCGCAAAAATAGTCATTGGGAATTCCCCTCTTTTAAGTGATCTAAAATTACACCTGGTCAATTGACCTTGGTCTTGAATTAAACCTAATATATCAATGTTTAAATGGGTGCACCATTCATCAAATTCCCTTGAATAGTTTTAAAGGTGCAAGAATACAAAGTCTATCTTTAGATTCAAAAGGTCTATTTTCTCATTCGTTCCAACTCCGATTGGTTGAATTGGTGGTTTGATACCTTAACAGGATATTAAAACATCCCCCGGTGTAATTGCTGCACTTCATCATGTTCTTTAGTTATTTTCCAAATTGTATACAGAAAATAACAGCCTTTTCT